>JADLZL010008188.1:0-61933 GCA_015844335.1 Chrysopogon serrulatus | reverse complement strand
TGGATAGATGGAAGGTGGGCCCCATGACATAATTGCAGCTGTCGGATCGTTCGCTGAAAAAAGAAAACGATGAACGATCTCCAAAGTGGAATTTCGGTCTTCTTCCTCCTTCGCTGTCTACTGTAGCGGTGACAGAGGAGTTCTTCGATCCGGCTCATCCTTGCCGGTTCCCTGCGCCTCCGGTTGGCCTTCTTGGCCCTGGAGGTGTGGGGAACCGAGGGAGTTGGTGTGGTCGGTGTATATAGTCCCTAGCTTTGGCCTTGGCGGCGTGCGTATGGTGGTGGCGGCGCCGTCTTTTCGGAATAAGCTTCGTCAGCCCTCCATCCACCTCGCCGGTCTGTGCAGCGGCGATGGGCTGACTGGATCTTGGAGGTCAGCTTTTCTTCTTCTCTTTTGCGGAAGGGAGGAAGCTCTTAAGATCCCTTTTGGGTATATGGTAAAGGGGTTGGATTTCTTCTCGGTGTTTTCACCGGGAATCGTTTCTGTCCTCTCCGGTTGCTATGTTGGTGCTGATCGGAGTTTGGTGGTGGCTGACCGGCTTAGAAACTTTGGTGCCTTATGCGGACGATGCGGCATCGACGATGCTTTCTTTGATGCTATTTTCTGTGTTGGTGTTCGTATCTGCCGGGAGCTTTTCTGCGTCGGAGTAGTTCAAGCCGAGTACAGTACCGCTGATCTTCCTTTCATCTACATGGCTTCTGGAAGCTGGGATATCTTTCTGTCCCTCCGTAGTGGTTGCGAATGCTTCGTGAGGTTGGTTTTCCACCTGCTCGTATGTCAGAGCTGGTGTTTTGCGATTCCCTTTACGGGATTGCTTTGCTTGTCGGCCCAGGCTTGGCCGGTGAAACGATTAGCGGCCAGAGCCCGGTGAATGCAAGGATCTGCCGGGGCGTTCAGCGGATTCAAAGCATGCTTTTAGTGTGCTACTGATGGGCTTCAAAAATCTCTTCGTTGACTCAGGTTTCGACCTTGAGTTCGTCGACTCAGGCTCCGGCCTTGAGTTTCATCTGGAGTTCTTCTTCATAGCCTTGAAATGGAGAAGGCTCGGCTTCGGGCAAGAGTGGTCGACGGTGGCGAAGACCGTTGGGTGCTCCTGATGTGGATTTCTATGTAATTTTCTCTTTTTATTAGGGGTGCCCTGTTTAAAGGGATGGATGTAACAAGAATGAATCCAACCCTTTTTCTAAAAAAAAATCAGAGCTCGCCCGCTCGCTCGTGTGAACACTGAAGTCATCGATTTCAACGTCGAAATCACTCGATTTCACATGTGAAGTCCCGTTAAACAAAGTTTTTTTTGGAACTGCAGAATTAAAAGTTTCGTTTAAACTATATAATCGTTTGATAAATGGTTTGTGAAACATTTAGCTCTGAAGCATGGTCGGTTTCATTGTTTTCAGGACTGGACTGCAGAGCTTTGAGTTTGTTTGATCTAGCATACTTTGACACGAATTTTCGAATTGAAAAAGAGTTTATATCGTCAAGATAATATTCACGTGACCTACATACTAAGCTATACCACATTTGGTTCGGCACTTGGGTAAGTTTATATGAAAATTTTCGAGAAAAAACGTATGTCAGTAGGTGCAGTGAACTGTTTTTCAGACCCTTCTAAGGGTGGTTCGCAGCATACTTTTTGCCTACTTTGAAGACATGCAAAAATATATAATCGTTACAAATTTCATCAAGACCCATGTCAGATCAAAGAGGAGTGACTCCAACTTCTATTACTACATATTAGATTAGTGTATGCAAAATGTTTTTATGTTGGGCCCCAAACATTGCTAGTCAAAACTGACTTCCAGACTAACAATTCTCGGACCATTTGTTCTAACTGCAGCTGCCGGCCCGCCCCTAGCTGCCGCAAGTCCGCAATGGCTCAGCACAGAGCAAGAACGCGAGAGTAGAGGCGCAGGTCATGGAGGACACAAGTTGGGAGGTGGTGGTGGCCACAGGCATGTTCCATTGACGAGTTCCTGGCGCCAGGAATGAAGGAGAGATGGCAGGAGTCCCCTGTTTGCCCCCACCTGAGCTACGCCACTGCCAAACGGGAATGACATGAGGCACCAGTGACCAATGGCGACAGCTAACCAAGCTCTTGATGTGGCTTGGTGTGCCTCCTTTCTTTTCTTCGCGTTTTTGTCTTCCCGTGAAACAGGCATCCGGCTATAGGAAAACAGGGAAAGGAATGGACCTCCAAACGGTCAGACAATTCCTACGATTTTCCAAGCATCTGAATTCCAAACGGTCGGACAACACCCGCGATTTTCCTTTCAAATCCTTTGCTTTAGGGTAGAAAAGAAAAAGAGGTGGATCCTTTGATTCAATACATTCACATTTAGATTTAAGAGGTGCATTGGCAACGATGGGTGGTGGGACGAGCATCCGTATTGCCAATGCCAGTATCAGTGGATATACAGATATGTACGGTTTCAATGCATAGGCAAAACAAAAATAATGGTAGTGTATCAGTTGAGAGGTTGCTGCCTCTATCTCCGCGTGAAGCAGATCAAGCAGCAACGTCTAACTCAGGGATCAACGTGTTTCCACACTACTAGAGAACAAACATTTCGCTAAAGAATCAGCTCGCATTCGGCGAGGCCCAGTTCAACTGCTATCATTCATTCAGAATGAACTTGGTTCAAAACAAAAACAAGCTACATATTCCAAACACTACGCCATCATGAATCATGATACTGAATTAAAGTATTAGTAACACATAATTATTATTCATGAGTTGGGTGCACCCAGAACCACGTCTACTATGGACGCATAACCTTTCAGAAGATATGCAAGCATAAGATTGCACACAATAACAGGCATACCAGGAGCTAACAATGTTGTGGCTGACATTAGCTATTAGTACAAACACAATCAGACGCAACCAAATTACCTGCAAGCATGCTCTGTACCTTAATCACAAGGAAAACAAGAGCATAAGCAACATATCATTAACACGCAAAATGCCTAAGAAATAAATGCAGAAGCAGACAATCATCCAACATACACAACCATCCAGAAACAACATGCCGAAGACCATTTTGTTTCATCCCAAAATCAATCGTTTGATCCCAAAATAAAAGCGATTGCAGGAATTGATTGGGTTGAGGGGATCCCCACCAATCCTGTTGGTTTTAGTTCAAACGAACATGGCATTTGGCTGCAGGAAAAATGTTATGAAAAATGTTTGAAACAGACATTCATACGTACTCCTAGATATGTCAAATTAAAAACCTTCAAAAACTAGACAGGCAATAAAAATTGCTTCCTCACAAGTAGATATAATTCGAAATAAACTACAAACGATAATTCAAGGTAATTTAACAGACTACAATACAAAATGAACAAAATTTCAACAGACAAGATAAGCAATAGAGTGGATCGAAAGCAAAGCAACTATTTAGCAGATACGACAACGAAGAGATATTAAACCATATAATGAGTTTTCATATCTCAGATGACAGACACACATAGATCCACATTAAGTTCCAAAAACTCTCATCGAGGCATAAAGCAGTTTTCAAGTAATTTAAAACACCTAGCACATAATCATTGGTAGCAAAAACTAGAGCGATAAGGAGGAAAAGGCGGTACGACCACCATCAGATCCCCGCGAAGCGCCTAGTCGATCTCCTGCAGAGAGGCACCGGTGGCGGCGGCACCACCAGCAGCGGCGGCGACGTCGTCGGCGGTGAACTTGCCCTTAGCCTTGTCGGCGTTGCGGCCCCGGGCCTTGCGGTCGAGGAGCGCCTTGCGGTCCTTGTCGAGCTTCAGCTTGGTGACGATGACCTTGGAGGGGTGGATGCCCACGTTGACGGTGGAGCCGTTCACCTTCTCGCGGGTGATCCGCTCGACGTGGATGACCCAGCGGCGGCGGTACACCTGCACCACCTTGCCCTCGCGGCCCTTGTAGGTGCCGCGCACGACCTGCACCTCGTCGTCCTTGCGGATCGGGATGGAGCGCACGTTGTACTTGTGGCGGAGCTCCGTCGACAGCGCCGCGGACATGAGCACGCGGCGGACGGAGGACGGGGCCGTGAAGTGCGCCTTGCGGCACTTCCGGCGGGAGCTCGTGACGCGGGGGTTGCGCTTCATGGCGGCGGCGGTGGGGGTGGACGCTCCGGCTTACCTGGGAGGCCGCAGCGGCGGCGGCGGCTAGGGTTTTCTGGGTGGGGGAAGCGGGTGGAGGCGGCGGGTTGGAGTTCTGAGAAGGATTATATAGCTGTGTGCTGCTAGGGTTTTGTCTAGCCGCTGCTGCGCGCGGCGAGGGGACGCTCGATTCGCATCGAACGGCGTGGAGATGGAATGGGTGGTTGGGTTGGGCTGCTGGGCCTAGGCCTTCTCTTTGTGTCGTCGGCCTTTTCTGTGGGCTATGGGCTATCCGTATAGCGACAATTGCAGGAAAAGGTCCATTTACTTACCTCATCTCGATATTTTTTTTAAAAAAAGCTTACCTCAACTCGAAAAAAATACTTACCTCCTCTCAAGAAAAGCCTCCGAATTCCTAAAAAAGAAAAAAACCACTGAATTATTACCTTAGTATATGATTTTTTCACCCAAAAAATCAGTATGATTTTCCTCTTTAAATAAGCTTTGAAGATAAAAAGTTCTACTCCTACACTCTCAACTATCAAAACCATTTAAATTATAACCCTGCCTTGGTTTGAAGTGGTTTCAAAAGTAGTGTGGACCTCTTTTTTTAGTTAAAAAAAGGTAAATGTCTAGCAAGGTTTTAAACAAAAAAATGAATATATGCTTCTAAAAATTCCTAGAGATGTATTGAGACATGAATAACCCAAATCAAATATTTGGAGCTCATGGAAATTGCTTTAGAAGCTCCAAAATAGATTTGGCTCTAGGAAAATAGAAAAATGGAAACCTTTGACAATTTTCCAGAAAAAAACATCTGGTGCAACCATCACGAAGATAACATACTTGAATGGAGCAATTAGTGTATTGGTATGCAAATAGAGGAACATGTTGTTAGCTGAATATATTTTGGACTAGTAAGATTAAAGTAAAGTAATTAGCCTGCTAGTTGTTACAACGGCCGGAACTTTATTTCTTTAAACCTTTCTTTAGTTTTTTTTAAAAAGGACCGTTCATGGCTGATATTATGAGATAAAATAAAATGCTACGTCGATGGAAGAGACACTAGTTCGGTCTGAAACCAATTATTGACAAACCACACCTGCACTCACTGCTTCAGTACTGCAAACAATACTCAGCCCACTCAATAACCATTCACAGGCCCAAGTAAGTCCTGCAACCTAATGATTCTCTCACTGCCCAAAGTCGGTTAGTAACACCATGTCAGATTCTATACAAAAAATCAATACAAAGCCTTGACCCCATCTTACAAGTTACAACGCCCGAATCTGTCACAAACTCCCAGTCGTTGCTTTACATGATTCATTGACAGCACAAGCGCAAGCTAAACTATTTAGAGACTCCTCGATCAAGTAAAAAAGAATCGGCGCCCTACAGGAATTACTAAACGACTGCTATGCCCCATATTACAGGATACAAGCGCATATCCTACCTTTCGAATATCTCAAACTGTGGGTGTACTAACTGGCTAACTGCCATGGTATAGAACCTGAGTGAAAATGCAAGGCCGCCATGCTGATGACGCGCAAAATTGATTCAAAACTTATATACTCCCTTCGCTTCATGCCATCCATCACCATGAGTGGTGCTTCCTCAATAAATATAGCCATCAGTGAGACCAATTTCCGAACATATCATTCAGTGAGGGCTCCCGTCTGTGTAGAAACCATCTGGGTTATGTGCCTCCATCTCCGCAAGCATCACGGACTTTGCCCTCTGGTACCTATTCCTTTTTGCTGATATTGCCGATATGGCTGCAGTCAGAATTTAGTAAGTTTCAGATAGTGTCATCAAGTGAGGATTTAGTGAAGATACATAGAATTTAGAAAATTATATTGGGCCAAGTTAGAACTGAACAGTTTTTCTTTTTTACAGCAAGTTCCTAGAAAGTAAATAGGAACCAAGATAGTGGTTAACAAGAGAAATGAACTGCCTTGCTGCAACGAAAATAAAATAATACTTACAGATCACTTGGCAAGTTCAGTCACATATGAAGTTTTAGAGCAGATATTAAGAAGAGGAAAGTTAATTAAATAATACTTACAGGTCAAATCTTGAGGGAAGTCAAAATCATAGTCATACGGCCCCCTTCTGATGCACAGTATGTAAACCACTATAAGTATGACGAGCAGAAGAAACCCAAATGATGCTCCAAGTGCAATCTTGCCAGTTCTGTTCAACCCTCCTTTCTCCCAGAATAATGCACAAGCAGGTAAGGTAGGCACACCACACAGACCTTTATTACCTGAGAGGCTGCCAAAAGAATACATGTTGGTAAAAGACCGAAAATGAATACCACAAGTATACATCAATCCTGTATTAACTAGCACGGTACATGATCTATCTGCTCACTCTCTTGCACTCCTAAACCCCCTAATTTGGAGGAAAGTGCCAAGAATAATAAATATATTCGAAATAAAGCTGCACAGTGCAGTTAATCATTCATCCTCAGATAAAGTAAACAAAGCCTTGTCCATCTGTTCCTAAGAAATTGATTCTTATCACCCAGTTAGTTCCTTCTTCAGGATTAGACAGATCGTAATCAGACCTCTAAGCACATAATTTTGAAATTTTGATCTACTCCACTCTGATAATATCATAATATACAATACGTACATTACTAAACATAATAGAACCTAAACCCTTCATTCTTGGATCCGTTCAGGAGCCTAGCATAAAATTGACTAATAATTTTTTTCAAAAAAAAATTGACTAATAAATAATGATGATTCTCATCCTGAGCCTAGTAACTCTTTTTAACTATATCTGACATCACAGGTAAGAAGTGGAAGTTTCATTTGCAAGACTAAGTAAGGATATATTACTCTATCACGCCACCATGCACGCCAATTGAGTAAAGTCTTTCTGGAACTTGCCCATCAAGTTGATTGTTGTTTAGTAATCTGCACGAGAAGTCTTAGCTAGTAAGTTTATACTGGTATATACCATATATTACTATACTAAAGAACTGAAACAGGTCATAAACAAATTCCAATAGTAGCTTGAAAATGTACTTACGCAGTCTGTAACTTGGACGAACCTATGGTGCCAGGAATGCTTCCAGTAAACTCATTTGATGAAATATCCCTAAGAACCCAATGAAACACTCATATCAAACAAGCTTATGATGTATAAGAGCACCAGGTTTGCATAAGCTCGAGATTTGCAAGATCATAGATAAATATTATTTATGAAACTTAAAGATTTAAACACAAGCTGACATAGTTAATACAAGAGAATAGTCAATTAAGCACATTTACTAATTTAATATTCTATTACTTGTATAAAGTTGGTTAAGCATAACAACAATCATGATCTTAAAATGTCGTATGTTGAGCAGCCATGGTCCAGTTGTTTTAACATGTATATTATATTCTTATTATCTACGATAAATATGTTGAAGAAGAATGTTAACCACAGTGAAAGAACACCTTCATCTTATAAAAACGGAATAATTTGTGTACTTACAGTGACACAAGTGAAGGTTGACCTAAACCAGGTGGCAAGCTTCCAGTCAGTGAATTATAGCTCAAATTCCTGACCAAACAGAAGATACCAAATTAACAGTCATGGCTGAATGCCTGGATTGCCAACTGTTAAGTACAGAAATAAGCGAAAAGGGCATTTCCATATAGGAAAAAGGAATTCATGGCAAATATATGAGCATGTATGAAAAGTTGAAAATTTGGAAATGTTAAAAAAATAATAGTTTATTGTTTAGATAATAATAAATATTGAACATAACCTACTGCGAAGCAGGTCCATCAAAACAAGAAGGCAGCACGACAAATTCACAAAATAACTTACGTTTCAACATATCCTTTAGCATTTGTACTAGCCGTTTGTAGAAATGAATATATACCATTCAAAACAAAGACAACAAAAGAATGAGTACAATGTACATATGAACTAGAAACTGTTGCCAGGACTACAAAGTGGTAAAGGATTTTTTTTTTACAATATAGTTTATCCTAACAGAAAAATAATAAGCCAATCATCGAGCTTAATCAGTTGAGATATGATTTTTTTTGCGAGGGCCAGGAGGCTGAGTCCAGTGAAAACTTTAAGAGATGGAGAGATACTATGAACCTATTCCCATAGGTAGATATAGTAATCAAACCCCATAAGGAAGCTTCAGAGGCATTCAATTTTGTGCCCAAGCCCTACTGCCTAACATTCCTGTCCACATGAAATGGTACATTGTTTTTTTTGTTGAGAAACGTCTTTCCATTTTAAGACTTGTAGCAGCCTAGAATACATGAACAGCAACATAGCCATTCAGCTCATTCCTATCATGTTATCATGCATGTCCATGTCAAGGAATTCTTAGTGGTCTACAGACTACAACTTCTTGATATACTTTCCTGTTGTAACCAGGTGCACTCGATTTTATCTAACTTCAATTTTCAAATTTTATTCACTTCCACAGGTGATGTTCTGCACTGCTATTCTTTGTCAGAATTTTCATAACAATGCTAAACTAACTAAGATGACACTTTATTTATTTGATTTTCTCTTATATATTAAGAGACTCTAACAGAGCTAAACTAAGATGCACGTAACTGAAATTTGCATGTAAGCTTTGTTATCAACAGAAAAGCCAAGATTATACATATGCACAAAAATCTAAATATCAAGGATGACATGAGTAAATTTGATTTTAACTGGTGTGTGAAGTGATACTTACAAGCTTACCAAGTCTTTAAGATGACTTATTTCATCAGTGATGTAACCTTTTAGTCCTTGACTCGCCAGATCCCTATATATAGTGGGCAACAGCAACATCATACAAGTTATAACCACAAGCATTTGAACAATTGAACCTTTCAACCCAGAATAGTATATTAAGGAAAATAGTCCACAGGCCCTTCCATTCAACCTCACATACTGATACTGATGTACATAATTTATTATATTATTATAGACAAGAGCGGAAGGGCCTCTAGCTGAATTGATTAGGTGATCTGAGTAGCACTTCACATGAGTTTGACTCCCCATGAGAGCGAATTTCAGGCTGCGGTTAAAAAAAAATCCTCTCATCTGTCCCACACCAAAGCACAGATCTATGGCTCGGCTCTGGTCATGGTCGTTCTCACATGGGCTACTTTGCCATTGTGTATGGTTGGGGCAGGGGTTCGTTACTCAGGGGCTATCTTACCCCCTGCAGGTCTAGTTTTTTATATTAGAGACAAGACACTGAAAGACCTGTAACTCAAGCAACCAAATTACAACTTCAATTATGCGGTTAGAAGTTTCAGTGCAAATGTGCAACTAACAAATACTAAGTGTTCAAGTAGATAGGATTTTTGCAATATCTGCTTGTCTGTTAAACATCTTTTCTTTCCGGTCAATCCCAAACACCAGAATCTATTCTATGAGAAGTGCTCACTGTCACATTAGTGCGCTACTGTGACCAGAATGGAAGGCCAATAATCCCTAAACAACAAGTAGAAATGCTCGCAATAAACCACATTGCAAATGAAAACAGCTTCTGAAGAAGAATGGTACTTACAGTTGTGTTATCACAAGACCTTTGTCACCGCGATGGCAAGTAACCCCCTCCCATGCATCCCACTCCCTCGGTGCACAAGGGTCACCATTCCAACCCATCCTCGCAGGAATTTTCAGCGACTCCTTCAACGCCTTCATTGCAGCCACTGCCAAAACCAACGCAAAGCTGAGAGGGCAGAAGCAGGTAGCAATTTTGCAGGTATCCTAAATATTTCAACAGTCCAGCCACAAATCTTCAGAATTGATCACCTTGGCTTGGCACCGTCCGCATCTCAAGTGGCACCATCGCATAATTCTCGAGCCCGCACAGAATCGGCCGTCCCACCACTGGCACAAGCTTGACGCTCAGCGTGGAGCTTGTCAGATTCTTGACAATGTAGGTCCACTTGAACGCCGTGAATCCTCCGACCTGCTTGAAGATGTCGATCCTCGTCACGTTCTCCCCAGCCAGCACGACGTCGAACACCCTCTGTCCAGCCGACCCGATCCCAGCATCGATCTCGGCGAAATGCAGCCAGACCATGTAGGACAGCCTGGTGTCCACGGGCATGAGGTACTCGATCTCATTGGTGGCGTCCCCGCCCGTGGTGACCGCGGACTCGTACAGCTTGGTGGGGAAGTAGTTGGGCGGCTGGTTGCTGCCGAAAATCTTCCTCCCGCCCGCAGTAATGGCGTCGTAGCTGAGGTCGTTGTTCCGGAAATCGACATCCGCCTGCCACACCCTCGAGAAGGCGTCGTCGTCCCTGGTGAATCCCGGCCCGAAGAGGCTGTTCCCGCAGGTGACGCGGCCGTAGTTGACGAGGATGAGGTCGGCGCCGGTGGTGGCGCCGTCGTAGGCGAGCGGGTGGACGGGGGCGACCTCGATGGAGGCGACGACGGGCGCGTCGGTGGAGAGCGAGTAGAAGCAGACGTCGGAAACCGGCTCGGTGGCGGAGGGGAAGATGAGGTCGGAGTAGGCCCCGTACCGCGCGGCGGGCTCGGGCCAGGGCGAGCGGAACGAGAGCACTAGCGTGGCGGCGGCGGACACGTCGAAGGACGGCGTGCGGAGCTTGGAGTCGTAGTTGTCGTAGACGGAGAAGAGGCGGAGGTAGTAGCGGCCGGGCGGGAGCGGCAGCGAGTAGCAGGAGGACTTGCCGGCGGAGGAGGGCGGGAAGAAGCGGAGCGTGCGCTCCTGCGGCTGCGGGAAGCGGTGCGGCTCCGCGACCATGCCGGCCGCCCCGCCCGCGGAGAAGAACCGGTCCGCCAGCCACCGCCGGCCGAACGCGGACGTGAAGTCCGCCGCGCCGCCGCAGTCGATGTTGTAGCTGTGGTTCGCCGCTGCGCAGTGCGCCGCGGGGAGAGCACAAGAGACGCCACAGCGTTAGTTAGTTTGCATACTTGCATTGCATTGCAGCGCGATTTGAATTGAAACTGTGTTAAGGGGGGGGAGGAGCGAGGTGCGGAGCCTACCGCCGGAGAGGAAGGGATCGTCGGAGGCGCGAGCGGCGGCGCCGGCGAGGAGGAGCAGGAGCAGCGGGAGCAGCCGCATTGGGGGATCCCGTGACCGTAGCGACGAGGATTTTAGGGGGTTTGCGAGGAAAAAAATTCTTCGCTGTGTTTGGAGTGGAGCTCGGTGGGAACAGCTGGATGGAGGTGGTGGAGGAATAGTGGTGGGGGAAGGAGAAGGGGACGACAACGGACAAGGTGGATCTGATGGCGTACGCCGTGCGGTGATCCGTGATCGGACGGTCGGGAGTGCACGCGGGCCGGGCGGGGGAGGGAATCCGGCGCGGCGAGAAGCGGACAGGGAGGGAAGCGATGCGGTGACATTAGTAATGTCACATTACTGAAGAAGGCGGCGGGTCGCGAATCTGAGCCAGCCTTTTTGACGGGTTAATCAGCCGCTTTTCCTTTCGATCCTCTCCTTCCGTCCAGCTCGCAGCATTGCATGCATGGAGAGCTCACGTGAGCTAGCGCTATAAAAATTAAAAAATGACAATTGGAAGCGGAAGCGGGTGGTGATCGGTGAACACGCCGCCAGCAGCATCTTTCACGGTAACAACTGGGCTCGTTAGATAATTGCACGGATTAGCAGAGCAGTAGATGCGGCTGGCTACGGGTGGCTAGCAGTGAGTAAGCAGAGATCAGAGACGTTGAGAGGCTTCAGGCTTGTGGTGGATGTGGGCCAGAGCGATTAAGCGGAGAGGCGATCAGCCGAAATGAAATAATTGGAGCGGCGATGGACCCCTCTTCTTCCTTGAAAACGAAACGAAACGGGAATGGCCCACGCAACTCAAGTAGATCTCGACGCTGGCGGCACTGTGTCACGGGAACCACCACTTTCACCACCGCCCAGCCAGCCCAGCAGGCAAAAACACAGTAGCAGTAGTGTCAATCTCCGTCAGAGTAACCCCCAGGCCAGCAGCTGAAGAAGCAGAGCAGCGTCGGCGTTCCTGCTCTATTTGTCCGTCCCCTCGGATCGTGCACCTTGGCCGCGTCCGAGAATTGCCCGCGCATGCAGCCGCGACGTGCGCAGTGATGCGGGGCATGTCCGTGCCGCGCGTCGAGTGTCAACCAACCCCCACCACAGCGACGACCTTTTTCGCCAAAGTTTGACTTCATGGCGTATGTACACCGAGGCATTTTATCCTGGACTTCTCCAGCCCCGTGCATTCAGCACTGCGCGCCTGCACGACCGCAAGGCCTATCTTGTACCGTGCACTTGATAGATTCGGGGAGGCCGAATCAAAGCTGCTGCTACTCTTTTGTGCAGGTTCATACTTGATACTCCAATAGGCAGCCACGAAGTCCCGGCCAGCTCAGAATTCAACCATCGAGCGCTGAATTCGGGCCAAGTAGGCCCGTGCCAAATTCAGGTACTGTACTATATAGCATGCCTTTGCTAATGTTATGTATGTACTTAATTCATTTCAAATTACAAGACGTTTGATTTTTTTTTTACTCTAAGCTTAACCACTCATTTTATTAAAAAAATTTAGGTAAAATATCATTTCTCTTGTTGTGGCTTGCTTTATTAATAAAAATTATTAAGAATGGCTTCAGTTTAACTATATTTGCATAATGAATTATAGTGCCGCACACTGCGAGCACGTGCAAAGCAGGAGCTGCGCCAAACGTGAGACTATCGGTAATAAGTCGCTCATGATAATTTTGTCCATAAGCCTGTTTGAGCTCTGCTCATAGATTCTCTAGCTCTACTTATTAATTCTCTAATGGAGTGATTCTACCTGATTTTGGTACGTAGGTAAAAGTTGACTCTAGAGTGGCGGAGAGCACTTTTTTCTCCAACCTTCTAATGTAATGGAGAAGTGATTATTGCCTATTCTCTACCTAAATTCATGTCAAATTTAGTTGTCTGATTGGAAAAGAGTGATTTTTGTGGAGAATCTGCTCCAAGTAATCGTGCCCCTAAAAGTAAGATGTGCTAGTCTGTCTCTTTAAGTATAAATAGTTAGAGATGTACCTGTCTCTCTAAGTGTAAACAGTTATAGCGATGCAGACATGGACAGAGATTTTGCAACCACAATCACTTACTCCTCCGTGCCAACCTGTGATGGATCTTGTTCGACTGAGATAAAAAAAAAAAAGGAGAAAAGATTGTGTTGGAGCTTTACCCTACGTGCCATCGTGTCAGGACCAAAATAAATGAACTCACATAAAAGTAAGGTCTTGTTTAGATGGTGAGAGGAGAAAGAGATTGAAAAGTCCTCAGAAGACTTCGTTTTTATTTGGTAAATATTGTCCAATCGTGGTCCAACCAGCCAAAAGATTCGATGCACATGATTTACAACCAAACTATGCAATTAGTTATTTTTTTTTTTATATTTAATGCTCTTTACATGCGGCAAATCATTTGTGAGAGGAGAGAGATAGAAAAGTCCTCAGAAGATTTCGTTTGTATGTGGTAAATATTGTCCAATCGCGGCCCAACTAGGCTCAAAAGATTCGTCTCCCACATGATTTACAACTAAACTGTGCAATTAGTTATTTTTTTATTTATATTTAATCTTTCTTTAAATCTTATACGGGTATAAATTGATGTGATGGAGAGATATTTATCAAATAGAAAAAAAAACTTGCTTAGAATTGCAAGTGCATCTAAACAAGACTTAAGTATAGCGACAACGAGACAAGTTTATTTAACGGAGAATCTAACAGCAGGCCTTGGCGAGCCGTACAGTCACGGGCGTGCAGTTGTAGCCGGTAATTAAGCGCCGGCGGCGAAGACGCCAAAAGTAGTTGCCATGACCTGCCGGGTATGCACTCGTGTACTACACTGCACTATAGAATGTAGAATCTGGTTATGCATGGACTTGTTGCTGGATGGGGAGAGCAGGTGGCCTTTCAGATTGAACAGGACTGATGCCATGTGTGATATTATTGTGATCAACACCAGTACGTACTGTGCTCACTACTCTTCTCTTCATGTCGATCAGAGATTCGGAGTATGATGAGTTGTAGACGACCTATGAGTACCATACCAACTTTCCTACATGATCAAGTGAAGGACGTCCAGCGGTGCGAAAGGTCCGGAACTCGGAAAGGGAGAAAACGCAGTTGTGGAGATGGAGAACTAGGGTGAGACAGTGACGATGTACCGAGGCATAGGCGTACACAGACGCCGGATGCCGGAGAGAGGAGATGCCGGCGAACAGATTTTGATCTGAATTTAGCATCTAGCAAAATTGCGAACCATTGTTGATTGGAGTTGGAGAATGGGGATTGAAGAAGAAAAAATAACCTAGACAGTGGCAACGAGGCATTGTAGCCTAGCCTGCTAGACCGCGGCCGCGGGATGAGCGGCTGCCCCTGCTAGCTGTTGCCGTGCTGCAGTGCGTCGGTGTCTGGTCGACTAGGGGCTCCAAGCTTGGAGGCAGCGTCTCAGAGGTCGGAGACTCGAAGCCTGAGAGCCGGACTACCGGAGGACGGAGTCCCCATGTGGCCGAGTGAGGGACCTCTGCTCTGCTATTCTACTCTCTTTGCTAGGTTGTTTGGGCTATTGGGTTTCATGGGCTGAACAATGTTTGGGAATTTTGTTTTGACGGGGGAGGCCGGAGCCCGGTTTGGCCCCCAACGTGCTTTGTTTGTGCCGGCAACCGTGGAAGCAGCGCACGACGTTGGCGGCCCCGTGCAGTGGTGGACATGATTAGGGTGGAGGGTACCACTGCGAGAGAGGCAAAAAATTTTAAATGTCGCAAGCTTCCCCGAATGCTAAAAATCCGGCCCTCGGGGAAGCGAATCTTCCCCAAATGTTGCATTCGAGCACAAAATACACTTAGGGAAGAGAAGTTTTTTTTAAAAAATAAATTTCTTTCTTGAGTGCCACAGCCCGAGCACTCAGCAAAGACTATTAAAAAAAATCTTCCCCGAGTGTTGCACTCGGGGAAGAAAATAAAAAAGAAAAGAAAACGGTGTCGGCCGTCGGCCCACGGCGTCAAATCTTCCCCGAGTGCCAGCACGGCACTTAGCAAAGCCTTCCCCGAGTGCACGATTTTCGGCACTCGGGAAAGACACCTTTGCCGGATGAGGATTAGCGGGACGGTCTTCGCCGAGTGTTGCACTTAGGGAAGGCTTCTCCGAGTGCAACCGTGGCTTCCCCTGAGTGCAACTGGCACTCGGGGAAGAAAATGGCTGCTGTAGTGTACACCAGATTTGATTGGTTGGTTATCCAAAATTGCATGTTAAGGACTTGACAAGCTAAAAGTTAAATAAAAAAGTTGTCAAAGATTTAGTTAGCCAAATATGAGAAGTTGAGAATTTTTATAGTCAATTAAATATTAGCTAAAGTTATAACATCAAATTTTTGACATGGTAAATTTTAGTAGCCAACTAATTAGACTTACCGTGTGTCTATGACTGCAGAGAATAAAAGGAGGCCTCGATGTGGGTCAATACAACGGCACGACGGTAGAAGCGAGACACATTTCTTCTAGCTTCCTATTTCAAAATTGGATGCGCGCGCATGATCGTTTGTGCAAGCCACAATATGTGATCCATTATATTTATTATTTATTTATTTTCGTAGATGTTTGAGGTCTATTTGGCAGAGTTCCTAGGGTAGCTTCCGAGGTAATTTTAGGAAGTGCTCTCCCCAACTTTATTTTACAGTATAGTGTGAATGATATTAGTTAATTGTGTGGAGTGATGTTCTACTATTCAGAATCACTTCTTACATTGCGTTTCTACCCAGAGAATTATAAAGAATCTCTTTCAACCGTAGAACGCAGAGACTCAGAAGCAATAGTAGTTACAGTACCAAAAAAGATGCTACTCCTCAAGGTGATTGCAGTGGAGGAGTATGATCACGTGTTACTAGTACCAACTACCAAACAAGATGGATCGATCACGTTTGTTGTTAGCCTGGGCCACAATGATCAAAAGGCCGGAAAGTGCTGTGACTCCTCCAGTCGCATGGCATCGCAGCGAATCAGGCCAGCCGGCCCGTGGAGAAACATCCGCTTGGGCCTGTTCCCCTGTGTCGACTGGGCGGGAGTCCATGTACGGCCCCGGGCCTCTATGGCTCTATGGCGCAGTGGTGCCATGCCCAACCAAGCCCTCAAACAGAGAAGCGTCCAGCCGCGATGCAGCTGCGTGTGTGAGTGGGAGTGACATTTTTTTTTTTCCTCCGCCACGCCGGCGCCCGCGTCTTCGGCCGGACTTTGCGCCTCGGAGGTCGTGCTCAGCCCTGGACACACGGCGAGGATTGAGAAAGGCGATTGGCGCGATGCCGATGCGAGAGTCGAAGCCTCGGAGGCTTTTTTCTTTCCACTGGGATGGAAAGCAACCAACGGGCGGACGGGAGAAAAAGCAAAGCAAAGCTGGTCTGCGGCCTGCCCGACGGACCGGACGGGGTGGGGTCGGGACATGCTTTTTTTTTCTTTTTTTTCTTTTTTTTTGCGACTCAGACTCCATTCATTCATTCATGGACAAGGTGCTTACAATCTTCAGCCATCAGGTTAATGATGCAATCCGGGGCAACATGCCACTCCCCGTTCATGCTATCACTTGTGACTTGCTGTGGTAACTTATGAGTTACTCCCTCCGTCCCTTTTATTTGTCACTTCGCTTCCGAAGACACAAAAATGCGATAATTTTAATAAATAATAAATATCATCGATTAGTATCATAATTAATATCATCGGAAAGATCTTTGGATCTCTAGTTTTTTAACAAAATTATTTAGAGATATAAATATTGTACGTATTTTTTATAAATCAAGTCAAACTTGTGGCACGCATCCCACGGCGACAAATAAAAAGGGACGGAGGGAGTACCTTATTACAAGCACGATTAACAAACGATATTTTAAACTCTAGGAAGCCTGCACTAATCTCTTCAATCTCAGCAAAGACGGGAGATAAACAAGATATCTGGTCATGTCTTCGAGTCCACAGCTTAACTAGCTCCTGGCAATCAGTTTCAATATGTATTTTCGGCACCATCCTCTCCCTTGCCGGTAGCAGTCCATCCCTGCAGGCTATTGCCTCCATGGTTAGTGCATCCAGGGCGTCCTAGAAATTGCCCAACAGAGTTGCGTAGAAGCACCCCGGTCGCCCCCCGTCCTCCATTCAGAGAGAAAGCAGCATCAGTGTTGCACTTAACCCATCCTTCAGTCGGAGGCTTCCAGGATTGTATCAATGGCGTTTCACTCCTTTCCTCCCTTGGCTTGGCAATCTCTAGCAAGTCAACCGCCATATCAATTGCCCAGCGCATGGTGGTGGAGTCGACGGACCTCGAATCGTTCCGGCTTCCGACCGTGGAGGACGGGGTGGGGTGGGGACATGCTGGTGGGAGTGATGAGCTGTGCAGTGCAGTGCAGTGCTGCAGAGCGACGCATTCCCGCACGGCCCGGGCAGCCCGGGCTGCTCTCCGGCCAGTGGTACTCCATCGTCCTTCTCCTTCGTTATTATACACACATAGGCCAGTCGCAATAACAGCATCCTGTGAGTGCGACCCAACCAGCCGTGCTGCAAACGTAATCAAGCGGCATGGCATGCCGTGATGCGCCTCCCTTCTTCTGTTGTTCTGCAGGTTGTTTTAACTGCTCGCGTAATTGCGTCGTCCCACTACGCAGCATC
Organism: Chrysopogon serrulatus; assembly: GCA_015844335.1. Classification (NCBI taxonomy): domain Eukaryota; kingdom Viridiplantae; phylum Streptophyta; class Magnoliopsida; order Poales; family Poaceae; genus Chrysopogon; species Chrysopogon serrulatus. The sequence goes on along the minus strand of JADLZL010008188.1, from coordinate 44,237 downwards.
ACCGCTGGTTATCTTTAATATTCCTTTTTCTTTGTGAGGGTCATATTAAAAAACTTTCTGAAACATATTTATGCCAGACGTTCTTGGATTCTCGGATCAATCAAAGCCAGCAGCAGCAGGACTGCCTGCAGGAGCGTCACACTACTGTGTGAAGAAAATGACAGTGCGCGCGAATTCGAAAGAAACAAACAAATTAACGAAACTCCCATGCACGCATGCATCTGGACTGGACCTGCCGACGTGCCGCGTTTTTTCACTCTCTCCGTCACATCAATTTTTTGCATGCATATATGGACGTTAAATATAAGTAAAAAAATAACTAATTATACTGCAGTTTAGTTATACATCACGAGACAAATCTATTGAGCCTGGTTAGTACACGATTGGATAATATTTATCATATATAAACGAAACATGTTACAGTTGTAAAGTTAAAATTTTTCTACCTTTTTCTGATGGTTAGCTATATTTATTTTTTTCTCCGGTCCTAGTATATCCTTCGTGTTACCAGCGCTGTAGGTTGTGTACAGTACCCCCCCCCTCTCCCTCTAGCTCCCTGATTTATCAGCCGGTCAGTACCTTTTTGTTACGAAAAATAAGTCGATTTAGTTTATTGGTGGACTAATATAATAAATCCTGCTAAACAAAATGTTATACTTCTACCCATAAGTCGACTACAGTTTTATTATCTCTTGTGGATAGGAGTTCAGGGGTTAACACGCTATCGTTAGAATGATGATGACTTCTGGTAGCTAGCCACGCCACCTTCACTCTTGAATCTTGATCTGTCCCTGATGACGAGTCTCTTTGATCATCATGCTTCGAGTGGAAGGCATGCATGCATGGCCAGGGGCCCATGGGCCATGGCCCCATGGGATGGGATCGAATGGAACGGTGGGGACAACCTCTTTCGGAGGCATCTGCGACATCGAGGGCTCGCTCACATGCAGCAGGTGCATTCAACACTGCTGCAGTGCTGCTCTGCTGCCCAACAGTAACGGCTACCAACCACCATTAATGAAAGGAAACAGAGGTCCTCTCTTTGCCGCAGCAGCGCTAGGAGGGCAGCGCAGGTCGATCTCATCCACTTCCTCCCGCCTCCACGCTGCTGACCTCATCCACCGTCACGATAGTCTGGCGGGCCCCACAAGATAATCATAACAACCCCTGCTAATTCACGAGCCCGACCGATTCTCAGATTCAGGCTTTCAGCGACGTTGTGGAGAAAAAGCATGAGCGAAATTGCGTCGCATAAAGCCGCGCTACGTGGAGGAGGTTAAGCAACAGCGTGTCGCATGTGACCCGATCCCGGCCGGTGGCTACCAAAGTTTATTATAGGGCCCATGAAATGAGAAGGGACGCGCCGACTGGCGACAACGCCATGCTACCAACGCATGCACGCTTTGATCACTAGTAAACCAGTGGTGTACCGTACAGTACTTGCACGACACAGATTACTGTTATAAGCCTCTTCAAATTAGCGCTAACACATGCATATCTGATTGTTTCCGCTGGATGGAAACTTCCATTTCTTGACATAATAATAAAATAAAAATAAATACTCTACTAAGTCTTCTCTCTGTCCCACACTTTGTCGTTTGAAAAACCGTACGTACTAAAACTTGGACGACGTTCTCCATGGAACGGAGGGAGTACGTACTAAACTTGGAGCCGCATGATCTAATTCGTCATGACACGGCACCACTCCACGCACGCACGTCCCACATGCACAACACCCTCCACGCGCCTCTTCTCAGCTCATCCACCCAACGACACGCATCGCAAGCAACCCATACTCAAAGACCGAGAAAGAAAACACTGCTGAATGGACCCACCGCGCCGAACACTCCAGGCTGGCCTGGCATGGCATCAACTGTCCTCGCCTTGGCCTTTCGCGCCTCCCCAGACCGGCAGGGCCCACCGCTTGCTTAATTACCTTTACCCCCTCTAATAATCACGCTCCCGCTAATTAAACACAAACCACCGTGGCTAACAAGGCGGTTAGCCAGCCAGCCACCCACCCTACTAGCACTTGTTGGGGGTGAAGCTGACGGCGCCCTTGGCGGTGTCGAAGCCGACGCGGATGCCCTGCTGCTGCACGTTCCCGATGATGGACACGGGCGCGTTCGTCGGCGCGAACGCCAGGCAGTAGGTCCCGGCGCCGTCCACGGGGATGAGGTAGTTCTTGGCGGGAAGCCGCAGCGCGCCGCCGCCCTCGAACCGCAGCGACACCGCGGGCACCTCCACGCTGGTCCGGTCCGACAGGTCGTAGCACGTGTCGAACAGCGACACCCCGGACGTCCGCGGCAGCGCCGGCGTGCCCCGGACGAAGGCGTCGCGGAGCGCCGCGTAGGCGGGCGCCTGGAGCCGCGTGACGGCGGTGCCGGAGTCCACGATGACGCCGCCGGACCCCGACGCGGCGTCCATGGCGAAGGCGGAGGCCGGGATGGACAGCGGCTGCCCGCCCACGGAGATGCCCGACAGCGCGACGTAGTAGAAGGTGCCCGTGCGCGGGGACCGGAGGAGCGGCGCCGTCACCGTGTCCGCCTCGGCCGCCCCGTCGCCGAACTGGAGCGTGGACGCGGCGGGGGGAGTCGCGGTCGACGAGGCAGTAGGAGAAGGTGGAGGCGGAGATCTGGGACGGAAAGGAGAGAGGCCCGCCGCCGAGGGCGAGCAGCCCCGCGGCGCCGACGAAGAGGCCCTCGTTGTCGTGGCCGCACCCGATGGCGACGTCGCGGACGGGCGCCGAGTCGCCCAGCGTGAGCGTCTCGGTGGCGAAGTCGCCGACCGTGTAGGAGCCGTCGCCGTAGGCCACCTCGTAGAGGCACGCGCCCGTGGCGTTGCGGCAGGCCGCGGTGTCGAGGTCCCGGCACCGCTGCGAGTCGCAGGAGACGGCGGCGTAGGAGGAGGAGAGGGGAGGGGTCGAACACCGGGTCCGACTGCTGGTAGCAGTCGGCGCAGGGGCTGGCACTGCACCCAGGTGACGTCGCTGCCGGTGTCCAGCACCATGTACAGCTGCCGCGCCGGGCTGCCGATGCCCACGCGGGAGAAGTACTCGCCGCTGCCCTGCCCGACGCCGGAGACCACGGGGCCCTGGATCGCCGCGGACAGCGACGCCGCGAACACCGCCGACTCGTTCGCGGGGCGGAGGTCCTCCCGGGCCACCCCGTCCGCCGCCAGCGTCGCGCGCGCCGACACCGCCGCGGCGCGCGCCGAGTCGCGGCGGAGGCGGGACAGGACGAGCGAGCGGTACGTCTCGTGGCGACCCTGCTCCTCGGGCAGGAAGTCCCGGGAGTGGAGCCGCAGCGTGAGGCCGTTGCCGCGGGCGCTGCGGTCCCGTGGGGAGCGCGTCGCCTCGGCGGCGGACTGGTGCAGCGAGACTGCGGCGGCGGCGGCGTCGGTGGAGAGCGCGGCGCGGGCGCGGGAGAGCGAGGCGGCCACATCGAGCGTCTCCGTGTCGGACGAGTGGCGGCGGTGGCGGGAGACGGCGGGTGTCGGAGCGACGGCGAGCAGGAGAACGGCCACGACGACGACGGCGAGCGGCAGGAGAGTAGGCGGCTGCATTGTGTGAGCACGAGGACTGGGACAGTGGAGTGGGGAGTAGCTCGCAGGAATGAGTGGAGGAGGGCGTGGAAGGTGGTGGGATTTTTCAAGGAGGGGCAGGGGGCGGCACAGCACGGCCGGCAGGGAAGGTGCAGTGACGAGAGGAGACGAGGGTGGATGGAATGAATGGGGATCACGTCATTTCGGTGGCTGGGTTAATCCGGTTGCCTCGCCCTGCGGCGGCGAGCGGAGCGGAGCGGAGGAGCTTTTATGCAGCAGGGCTGTGTAACCGCAAGACGGGGGGTTTGGGGTGACGGTGGTGGTGGTGGGGGGGACACAGCAGCAGTGGCACACCGGCAGAGGCGACGATGCTCTTGGCCGGGACCGGGACAGGGAGAGGAAGAGCCGGGGGTGAGTAATCATTTCGGTCGTAGGACGCTAGTACAGAATCATTATTCACAAATCTTCGTACTACAGCATTACTGTCGCGTGTTACGGCCTTTGGTCGTAATTACCCACACCACACCGTACTCTGCACTGCACTGCAGCGCACGTAAATGTGATTTGTCCTGTGAGCCGTGCACGTTGTGCTCACAAGGTTGGTTTTCTGGCACAAACAGCGATTCACAGGAATCCTACAAAAGTTCACTACCAATTTTAATTCTGCACTTGAAAATGCGTTGGCGCCGTGTGCGCTCCCAAGCTAACGAACCCGCCGATCCACCACCGGAGTGCATTTAGTTACGAGAAAACAAACGCCACCTACTCCTACATTTGTAGTAGCAGTATTGATTCGAGCATATGCATGGCCTAGGAAATTAACGATCACGGTGTCGTCTTGCGCCCTACGCACGGACGCCGTTTACCTACCTGTCTTTGCATCCCGCAGAAAATTGCAGATCAAACCAACCACACCATGCTCCCGCGGCGAAATGCATGCATAGCGTAGCCCATACTCCCTCCGTCCTACCTATTTCTGCTGCCGTTTAAAACTTTTGACTTCACATGCTTCATCCGTCTTATTTAAAATATTTATATAAATAATAAAAATAAATTAATCAATATTCAAGTATCTTTGTTGATAAAAGAAGTCATAATAAAATAAATTATATTTATACAAAAAATTTGAATAAAGACGAACGATCGAACAAGATGGCTTTGCATCCCGCGGAAATTGCAGATCAAACAAACTGATCAATAACGGAGGGAGTACCAATTTTATTTCAGTAGCTCGGTGCAGCCAAATTAAAGCTCCTCGACTTGTTTGCGTGCCAACAAGAATACGTACATACTTACAGGGTCGCTGGCCGGATCGGTAGGTCTCTAATCCACATAGCGTCCTCCACTAGTATATCCATCCATCCATGATCCATGCCTCTTGGGTTTTTTTTTTTTTTTTTTTTTTTTTGCAGGGCAGGGTTCACTCACTGGACGAAGAGGAAAAGCCAGCACCAACACCAACAACAAGAGAAGAAAGCATAGTATAAAGAAAAAGGAAGCGGCCAACCATCAGTGCATGTGCCAGTGTCTCTCTACTATAGGAAAAGAACATAGCGAGTCTTTGGTCAAAGGACTAGATTTAGATCTAGTTATAGTAATTGAGGCAGACACCAGACATTAGTAGACAGCCAGGTAGTGCTTCGGTCAAGCTTTAGCTCCACCGCTGCTGACTCACACTCACCTGGTCTGCTGTAGCAGTACTACATGGATCCTGCAGTCTCTCTGTGCAAATTCCTCGATCTTCTTGCCATGTTCTTCTCCCTCATACGACGGGTCGGGACTTCAAAAATTTTGCGTACCCAACGCATGTTATGTTACCCACGGCGCCGCATCCGAACCCTCCCCTCACTGCTTGTGGGGTCATGCGGAGCTGGGCCACGGGTCAGAGGGAGCTACACACTGCTTGAGGTTCAGTCAAACCTAAAAATTCTCTTTCGGAATGGAAATTTGTAGATATTTTAGATTTGAAGTTCAAAAATTAGGCTAAAAGAATATGCCTAAGGTGGGCTACTTATTCAAGTTTTTTTTAGTACTAGCTATTGAGTTACATGCACCGACCCCCTGGCGAGTTCAACCCAAAGGTTAAATCAGCCACTGCGACTAGGGGAAGTTGCATGGAGGACAATTCACTTATATTCCAACCTCCTTATGCCCGCCGCGTGCTAAAATCTCCTTTGTAAGCTATGACTCAAGCATGAGAAGGATCAACACTCCACAAAAAAAAAATCTAGCAGGCGTGGGAGCAAGGCTAATAATTATTTTTATTTAAAAAGGATACCAATAGGGAGAAGTGGGCAATTCAAAAAAAACTTATAAATCCAAAACCATTTTCCCACGTCAAGGTTCCGTGAGAGATGAAGAAGCACAACGGAGCCAGCCTTAGGCTTGTGTAGAATAGGTTCATACAATCAAAATTAATAATTATTTTATTTAATTGTGTCTACCGGGATATATAAACTATATACGAGACCTGCTGGCTTTTGATAATATTGAGTTGTGATGCACCGAAAAACCAACAAGAATGTAGTCAAAACCCAAAAAAGAAACAAAGAAAGACCAAAAAAAGGCTAGCCAAATATCCTCAACACTAAAGCTTAATTTAGTCCCCGAACGCGTTTTTAGACAGGTTCAAAATCTCCTTGCCACCAAGCATGCACATATAAAAGCCATGTCGCTCTAGCATCAACACCTAAAAGCATGGTTTAGAAAAAAAAAATCTAGTTGTATCAACACCTAAGCAGTAATAGTAATTTGACTTTGGATAATTTTACAGTTGTGAACTCAAAACGCCTTTGCGAAAAACCTTCAACCAATAATCGAATCTCAACAAACATACTACCAGATTACAATTGTTGCTCTAGCCATAAACTAATGCCTCTTCTTTGCACGGAGAATAACTAAGGCAACGGTAGCTCTTTACACAACAAACATTAGCATGTCAAGCAAAAAATCCAGCCAACCATACCAGGAAGCCAGCCAATGTATCTAACTAATTTGTAACTTTTAGTTGTTACAGAAGCTAAGCCGCTTTACTCATTGCCCCCAAAAATTGTTCCTATAATCCAGAAAATCACTTTTCTTGCACCTGAACTCCAGATATCTATCATTCTAAATATGTATATTTTGGCATGTTGACGATTCGTCCAGAAAAAACTCATGTCGCATAGTAGCAAGGCCAAGCTTATCAAGCAGCCGTCTCTTATCCTTGGTTCTGCACTCAAAGCAACAGAAAAAATTAGGAGGGAAGGTAGCCCATCGAGCAACCTGCGCCTCTTATCCCTGGTCTGCACTCACAGCAACAGCAAGAATTAGGAGGCAAGGTGTTTGTGACATCTCTTCATGTAAACCAGAAAAGAAAACCATTATGCAACCTCTGTTTTATAGATTATGAATAAGGTAAAGCAGATGACCATCTTTGAACCCGTGAAGTTCTCAAGTCTACATTTGCATTATTTTGATCTATTATGTGTATTGTCCACTATGAATTCAGAGTAATCCCATTTATATCATACTCCGCTTAAAGTTCGCTGCAAGAATCGCCACTAAGTTTATTTGCTTTCTGGAGAGCACTCATTCTTGAATTCACGAAAGGAACCATGGAGATTTGATAAATTGGAATCAAAAATTCAAATACAAACATGATACTATAAAATAGAACGAAGTTCTTGAAATCAACACTTATTCGTGATATTTAATTACCCACAATTTGATTTGTACACCAGCAGAAGGGATAAGTGAGAGATTCTTCACATGTAAGGATTCACCCTCTGCTCGAATGACAATGATGGCACTTCACATGTATCATGCCATTTCCGCGTGATGGTCACAGAACCACATCATATACTATTGTTCAGCTTGGCAACAGCTTGTGCACTTACAAGTAAACCACTCGACATTGTTCTCCGCCGGCCAAGACCATCCTAGGCGTTTACACAGTTCAACTTTTCTGAATGGATATTTTCTTGATCGGATTAAGATCTATCTGATTTGGACTTTAATACGATACGAACACCAAACAGTCAAAATATTATCTGCTCATATTTAGGTTTACGGTTACATATTTTCATCTCGGGAAGCACAAACAGGTTTTTTTCCAAATAGTTATTTAGTCTTGCGGCTACTTTTTTTTTTTGCGGCAAGACATCATTGATGACCCGCTCGTCTAGATAACTCAGTATAATTGCAAGTTTTTTCAGGGGACAAAATCAAAGGCTTTAGCGAGAAACCCCAAAACAATTTCAGCTTGTCGATATTTTGGTTAAATTTAAGGTCAGTGCATTTCAAGAATCTTTATGTAGAACGAGGAACTATATTTAACAATAACAAGAAGAAAAGTGATAAAATTAACTGATATTAGTGGGGGTAATAAAATCATACTCATGGCACCAAAATGGTGCTAGAAAGTAAATTCTTTTCACATAAAAACAAAATGATGTACTCCCGGCACCATGCATCCTGGAAAAAATGGATTTTGTGGGAGAACATCCCAACCAAAATTGTTAAATGGATTTAGCGGATAGAATAACCCATGTAAGGCATGGGACCGAGAAATGATGCAAGTATGCAATCCATTAGTGATGGCACTCCTCCGCCCAATAAGGGTTGTGTGCTCCATTTGAACCCAAAGCCATTCCCAAAAAATATTTAGCTCCAGAATCTTCAAAAAAATCTCCGATATTCCTAAGCTATCCACTGAATAAGTTTTCTCTATTTCTTTAGGTCATTATACTTGCACTTGTATTGTAGCTATATCTGAATGAGAAATCATTATGATCGGGTATGTGACCTATGACCATTTGATCATTAACTAGGCCTTCTTTTAGTTACTTGTTGCCGCTGCAGCTAGTTACCAATTGCCTTAGATTTCAGAAAAAAAATGTCCTATAGCAGGATAAGTATGTTAAGATTATACCTTTCCTCTTATTATACCTTTCCTCTTAGTGCATCCAACATTCTACAAGGAAATTGTTCATCCACTCCTGTTCTAGTTCACCTAGAAAGATGAAGAGATAATTTATAAAAGATTCCTGTAAGGAGAAATTGAGTATTTTATTAATTAAGGAATAATCAAAGATAATTCTGCTAGATTTCAGTGAAAAATTGTTGTCCAAAAGCTAGGTATACACTTGTAAAGTTGTAATTGGGTCGATCCGAATAAAACATAGCTATCATACTAAACATTAACCACAATTATAGTCTGATGCCACTAAATTAGCTTCTCACCCCAACCAGGCCCAGAAAGCCACCATCACAGAGGCGTAGCTTCGACCTATACCCAGCAGGGCCAATCATTAAAAAACAACTATATTTGTTTAGTCTCTGATCTATACATTATACGTCTTATCTGGTCCCTTCTCTAGAAGAAACATAGCATCATGAGAATATTTTCTACTGCTCAAAACTGGATTGATGTACTGCTCAAAACAGGATTTTTGTACTAAGCAAATATTTTCTACTGCTGATGGCGTCAGGTAAACCAAGTACTGTACCATTATGATCGGGGCCTTACTGACCAGGCCAGTTCACAAAACTGACTCAGACCGGACTGGATCGGGAGCTCTTCGGATCTAGCGGAAGGAGGCGAACTGGAGCGGTACCTAGGGAGACAAGCCGGACGGGGCAGGACAAGTAGATCCGAGCGAAGGCCGATTAGTTCTGGCAGATCTGGGCGGCACCATCTTCCTTCCTGCTCGTGGGCAGACGGGATGGCCCCGTGGGCAAGCCAGATGTAGGGGAGGGGAACCTCCACGCACGAGCAGACGAACAATGCGGACGACATGTCGATGGGGAGGAAGCAACGCTAGTGGGCGGAGGAATCGGTGGCGCGCGCTGCTTGTTCGTGAATGGGAAAAACATGCCACGTATTGAGGGACGGCGGCGTCAAGCAAAATGGCGTTGGGGGCAACCGGCAAGAAGTGCGGGCGAAAGCAGTCGGGCGGCGCTCGATGAAGACGATGGAAGGGGAGGGGAGAGATGTGGCGGATGGGCGGTGGTGGTGGTGAGGGCCGACGGCGGTGGTGGGGGGGTGATGAGGAGCGCCGCAGCAGATGCACGGTCTACATCGGCATGCGAGCCTGGGAGGTTGCAATTTCGAAGTCGCACACGCAGCTGATTGGGAAGGGCGTGCTGTGGGGAAGCTTGACGCGGATTGGGTAGGACAGAGTGCTTGCTGCTGATTGGGGGGAGTGCGAGGAGCGGGGCGATGCGTTGGTGGCGGGCGGGACAAGGAGTCTGTGGACGATTCCAGTATCGTTTTATTAGGAGTAGAGATACATATAGGCTTATTGAAGTTCCTAATGTTGTGATGTTTAGATAGGTTCAGTATTTTCGGAACGACTAAATAAATTACAAGATCTACCCAGCTTGTCCTAGCAGATTGGTGCGGCCAGGCCGTTTTATTTTATTTTAGATCTAAAAATACATTTTAGAGGTGATAAATTTCGCAGCAGCAGCAGCAGCAGACCCTTACTGCGTTGTGGGCTTGTGCTACTGGGCCGAGGCAGCTGGGAAGGCAGCTCATGCAACAGGGCCATTCCACAACAATTCTTGTTGGACACGGACACGAACCAACGCGGCTCGCACAGTCGCACTAGACCCGTTCCATCCTAGTAACAACTCCGGTTGAACTTTCTCGCAAGACGCAAGATCTTGTTGGACATGGACACTAACGGATTAACCAGTTGTAAACTTGTGATCAATGCTAATGAAGAGCATCTACGATAATGAAAACTTTCGGTGGAACAATCACATCCGACGATCGGGCGGGATCTATTTCAGTGCGTATCCATCGCCATCGCCATCGCCATCGCCATCGCCACGTTGGCAAGTTACAGTTGGCCGGCTCATAATCTCCTCTTGTCTATTTTGGTTTTTTTTTTAACTTAAAGTGGAGTTCTCCTGTTGGACCGACTGGTGAAGTTGTAACGTCTGTTTTTCTTGCTGTTCAAAAAAAAAAGAAGTATATGTAATAAAAATCATAATATAAATCTCAGTTCGCCTGCGGTCCAAGTTCTTCATTTGTAGCGCCATGGATCTACTCTCCATCGCCTGATCAACTCTCCTCTGGTTCAATCGGAGAATTACTCAACAATGTTTTTTTTCCGCAATCAGGCCATATAGCTTGCTTTTCATTAAGAGGACAGGAAAGTTTTAAAGTTACATAATATCGACAAGTTATAGTTGTTTCAGTCTCGCTGGCAGAACGCCAGCGTTATAAGGACCAACCAAAAATATCGACAAGCTACAGCTAGACCTTAGCAACCACAAAACATACAAAGAACTATATGGCCTAGAATACAACAAGGCAAAGCGTTCAAATTGCTAAGCCTACCTCATGTCCGTCACTGGACCACGACAACATTGGCGCCTTGTGGGAAAGAATACCCGTATGGCTTCCTGCTTGCTAGGGGACAGTTACACCCTAAACCGAGAGGACTGAGGGGGATTAATCCCATACAAGTCAAAATCCCCTTCAATCACTTCTAACCGAAGAAGCCCGATTCGCTAAAATTCTTCAAATGACACCTCAGGCTTCTCTGTCTCAACCAAAACCCCAAGCTTTTTCATGAGCACCTTACTTGCCTAGGCCTCCGGCATCGGTGCTCGGAGCTTGTTTTTAGCAGCCAAACAGACATTGCGCCTGGGGATGAAGTCGTCGTCATCAGCAAAACAACCTTCGCGAGGCGTAGCTTGGGCGGGGACACAATCAGATGCTGCTAAAGCGAACGCTTGAAGGCCTCGACAAAAGACTGCTCAGCGTCAACCCCGCCATTGTCCACAGAAGTATCCAAAACCAACCAGCTGATCCACATAGGACGGGCCCACATGTATGCACAGGCGAAGACGACGACCTGAGGGCTTCGTCCTTCGAGTTGCATCCCACAAAACTGGATGTTCTAGGATTCAAGCACCTATTATATTTTTTTTCGATAAAGGATTTAAAATCCGGTCTCTACATCCGGGGATGTACACAGCCCAAAGTTACAAAAGCGAAAGAAAAACAAAAGAAAGAAAAGCCATAGTCTTATAGATTGACCAGGACAATACAAAGAAAAATGCTTCGACCCTCTATTTGATCCGAGAGGGTGTCATTGGCTTGCTCTTGACGCCCTTGGTGAGTCCCAAGTGTCGCCGTGCCGTGCATGGCTAGGAGTATGTGTGCTTGTGTTGATGCCTTCAAGAAGGTAAATGACATCCGCAGACGCCATCATCAACGAAAGGAAGAGGAAATCGCAGCGACGCCCAAGGGGGAAGATGACGCAGCGTCATTGCCGCCGCCCAAAGACCGCCAAAAGGGGTTTTCACCAGAATCCAAAGTCCTGCAAAAGCACATCCAAGCCGAACCTACATACAACAGATGCCGGAGATGATCGGCAGGGTCTTCATCAGATGCCGCGAGGCAGCAGAAAGCGTGATGCGGGCGCTGTCCGATGTGATGTAGACGAGCGCCGCGATGGCCGTACCCACGAATGGGTCGAGCCAAGATCTCAAGAGGTTCTCCTGCACGCCGTTGAGACGCCGAGGACGGCCGTGGCGCATACACCGTGTACTCGAGGCCGAAGGATGACACCTAAATCCGCCCAGGATCCGCCGGGCAGAGAGATCCCTGACGGCACTGCCGGGACGGGAGGCCTAGGGCGCGGGCGGTGGTTGGAATGCCACCGCGACCCCAAGCCGAGGAGGCAAAGACCGAGCTCGGGGGCTATGCAAGCCGACGAAAGCCCAAATACTACCCACTCCTCGATCCACGCGCCCAAGCCGACCACCCAACCACGCCACGTATCCATGGAGGGAAGGCCGGCTCGCACGGGGGGGGGAGGGGCCGCATCACGGGATCGCGACGCTGCCGCCGCCTCCCGAGCCGCCTCCGCCGCCAGATGATGTAGAAGCCGCGGGCGGTGGCTTGGTGAGGCCGAGTGGGTCGACGAGGGGTAGGCGTGTCGCCGCCGCGGATCGAGGTTACGTACGCCAGCAGGATCGGGAGGTGCTTCCAGCCGGGCGGGCGATCACGGATCACGCCCAGAGACACGCGATCCGCCGGGCCGGAGAGCTGGCCGAGAGGCCGGGAGGTGAAGGAGGTGGGGTGGGGGGGGCGCGGGGGAAGGAGAGAAGGTGGAGACGCCGCCGCGAGAACTCGGCGAGGACGGCTCAGCCTGCCGCCCTCACGGCCGGCCCGCCGAAGAAGAAGGCGGGCTCCCGCGACGGCCGGGAGGCGGGGGGGGGGCGGCGGCGTGGCGGCGCGGAGGTGCCGCCCGAGTCGCCCTAGGGTTGGGCCCTCCCCCAGTCGCTATGCATTGGGGTCGCTGATTTAGCTCTTGGACAGTATATTTACTCGCACTAGTTTGAGATTGTGGTCTGCATGCCTTAGTGCATTCCTTTTAATAGGGGATGATTCCCATTCGTCTTTAATAAATAAGGTATATGGGTAATTTTCGTTGAGCACCTATCTGTCTTAATAAAAACCATAAACATCAATCTTTTTAGGTATGTATGTATAGAATTTTGTTGATCTTCGTATCCTCAATAGATCTTTATTGCAGTAATGGAATCAATTATACTTTTTTTTGCGAGTACCTACGTGTGGGAATAATTACTTTCTCAATAATATGACTAGAGGAACAATCGATAACTATTAGGAGAAAACAGTACTTTTCTTCATTAAAAAATAAGGGTATATGGGTAATTTCCTTGAGCACCAATCTATATCTTAATAAAAATAAAACATCAACGCTTTTTTGGGGGTTCAGAGGTAGTAGTAGTTGATGTTGGTATCCTCAATACATCTTTATAGCAGTAATGGAATCAATTATTTTTGCAAGCACCCTACGTGTGGGAATAATTACTTTTTTTGAATAAAATGACTTAAGGAATAAGCATATATAGATAACTAATCGAGGAAATCAGTACTTTTCTTCAGAACATAGCAGCCTTTCCTAATCTGTCCGGGTGGTCCAGTTTTATTCATCTCTAATAATCCGTATATATTATATAGGCTATATATGCCAAGTTCCACCCAATCCAACTCTCACTGAATATGCAGAAAAGAATTTTCTATCCAAACAATCCGTCCATCCACGAGATCTTCTTCTTGTTAAACTAAAGATGCTATTTGCACTAACTTGGTGCCCTGTACTAACTACTAAGTACTAGTTAACTCGAAAAGAGAGATTTTAACTGATTAATTTAGAGACAGCTTTTCGCTTACAACCACTTTGCAGGAAGAATATCACACCCCTTTTCCACATATTAATCCCGCGCAAACTCCACGCGATGTAAATTATTATTATTGTTACTAATATAAGCTCCACCAACGCTGCTCGCACTATGCAAGATCTTGCTGGACATGGACACTAAGCAGTGGTAATAATGAAGGCTAATGCCTAATGAAGAGAGCATCTACCTACAATAATGAACAACTTTCGGTGGTCAGTCACCTCCGGGCTCCGGCGATAGATAGATCGGCGTCGGCCGGGATCCATTCGCCTTGTTGGCAAGCTACAGTTGGCCTGCGATCCAAGTGTTGGTTCCTTTGTGGCGCCACGGATCTACTCCTCGATCGCCTTTTCCTTCCATTCGGATCTCTTCAGGCTGAAGCGGCCGGCAGCCGGGCTGTTTTGTTTGTGCGGTCGCCACGGACGGACCAATCATTCCTTCCGCCCGCCCAGCCAGCAGCAGAGCAGCACATTCCGGCGGGGGAATAAAGGCGCCAGGGGGCAACACATTCTCCATCTCCTGGTGATTATCCATTTGTTTGTGCAAGGAAGGATATATTATACGCATCGACGGCCGCGGTAGGCCCTCGTGTCTAATGCTAGATTTGCCAATTTGTCTCTGCCTGCTGCCCACTGCCCAGTATCTCCTCGGACAATTTCGGCGTCATATGTGTGATTGTTTTTGGAGGCCGATGACGTCATTTTCCCTGCCCTGGGCAAACCTGAAGCCCGGTTTGCTGTAAACCACAGAAAAGGAAATCGTCACCAAAAAGGGAAAAAAAAACACAGAGAAGGAAATTCTCATCAATTTCTATATCTATAAATTAAAATGTGGGAACGCGTTGCAGGAACTGAACTGGGCCCAACTGAACTGAAGGCATCTATGCTAGTACACACTACAGTATCATCTCTACTACTATGAATTACTATATTGAATTATGCAAAAAAAAAATGGTCAAACGGTCAAAGTCTTTGGCATTTGACAATTCCGGTCTTTGAACCCTGCTTGCTGAGTGAGTAATAATACATAAAAGGTCAGAGGGAGAACATATTCTCCGTGAAACACGAGAGAGAGAATGCAGTGCACCCTGTGGCCTGTGGCCTGTGGCAGGCAGGGACGGCCGGCAGGAGGAGCCCGTCGCATGGAAGCAGCTTCGCGATGCGTGCTAGCGCCACCCTGATCGAAGTTGACGCTCGAGAGTGGAAGGCAGGGGAACCGACCCGAGAAGACGTGGACGTGACAGCGGGCCGCACCACCGGCCTCCCCCCCCCCGCCCGCGTCCGCGCGGCATCACGCCACCGCTGCTGGCCGGCCGGCTGCGTGCCGCGAACCCGCCGGCCAGCCCCCGCGACGGGGACGCGCACCCGCCGCAAGGGGCTGGCGACGTGAGGTCGTGGTGGGACGGCGTGTGAAGCGAACCGAGGCTCGAGCTCGGACTCCTCGACACGGTCGAGGTGGACGGACACACAGCCCAGGAGGGGACATGCATAGACGAGACGACCTGGAGCAGACCAGGACCGAGCCCCGCCCGGTGAGTCAGGTCAGGGTCACCCGACCGCGCCTAACTGCCTTTCGATCGCCCCCGTGTCCACACCAGACGGCTGTTAGTTCTCGCCCGCTACGGCTTCACGTACAAGTTGAGCTCGGCTACGGTGTTTCAAAAAAAAAAAAAAAGAGCTCGGCTACGGTATATAATGCGACCCCCACCGAGCCACACCAGTGTCGTACCAGGCCACCAAAAAACAACAACAACACGCACTAGTCACCAGTGGCTTGCGAACAAGCAAGAGACCCCCCCCATCGCCCTCTCCCCTACTATACAAGTGATCCATCCCACTACAAGCAGGACAGCAACAAAGAGCAAGGCAAGCCGAGGGCCAACCGCCAACCGCCGCCTTCGCCTTCATCCAAGACCAGACCAAGAATGTGCCTCCCGATCGACTCCTGCTTCGGCTTCGGCACGCCACGCACCGACGACTACCGCCGCTCCCATGACCCGCCGCAGCCCGGCCAGGGGCTGCGTAACGCCACCCACTACAACGTCGCCCGCTACAACGGCAACGGCAATGGCAACGGTGCCCACTACGGCAACGGCGTGAAGAGACCTCGCGCACGTCGTCCCTGCCGTGGCCCCCGCCCCCAGGGGCTGGAACGGCCACGCTGCCACCGCCGCGCAGGACAAGGCGGCGGCGTGGAACGGCAAGGCTGCTCCGGCCGATGGTCATGGAGCACGCGGTGGCGCGCCAAACGACTACTACTCCAGCGAACGTGCACAAAAGGACGCCGCCGCCGCGGATTCCTACTACCCGGCTGCCACCGCTACTGCTGCCGATTACGGAAGGTATTAGTGCCATCCATGCTAGACGCAGGAGTTGGGCAGCAACAATTAGCTAGCTATCATAACAAGCAGAGAAGTGAGTGTTTTTAGCTTTGTTACCCTTCTGTTTTGTCAGTCCTTCAGAGGCACTTGGAGGGGAGTAGGAGTGGAGGACGATGCAGAGTGGATCAGAGGGCCTCCTTGTTGCTGCCCTGCCCTGCCCAGTCCTGTCCATCGAAGGGGTGAACAAGGTCGATGGGGCTTTAGTTTAGCACTCTGGCTGTGTGTCTCTCAGTTTGCTTTGTGTAGTTGTCTGGCCTAGTGGCCTTGGTCTCCTCCCTGTACTGTCAATCTGTCACATAAATAATTACTATAT
This sequence comes from Chrysopogon serrulatus, assembly GCA_015844335.1. Taxonomy (NCBI): domain Eukaryota; kingdom Viridiplantae; phylum Streptophyta; class Magnoliopsida; order Poales; family Poaceae; genus Chrysopogon; species Chrysopogon serrulatus. Next base: position 27,789 of record JADLZL010008188.1, on the reverse strand, counting down.
AAGTGGGTCTTGTTTTTGTTACTCCTTAACCTCAAAGCTACTACTTGAAAGCACCGTGAATTCCAGGCTCAAAGTATCCCAAAGCTCTTGAGCCTGCCTGTGAAATCTTTCGCAAGCTAAGCTAAGAGGACTCGGCATTTTGGCATGTCGTTTGACTGCGCTCACTGTGATGAAGTGAACAAAGTATCTACCTGCCTGAACTGAAACAGCATATTCAGAACACATAAGTGATGGGTGTCTGCCTTTTAAACAGCCTGTAACCCAGACTTCCATTCATTATTATTGCATACGCCAAATGGCTCTCAATAGTGAAGCAAACACCAGACACCACTCCAGGTTGTTCACAGAGAATGCACAGCAACGTTGCTTGAGCAGCCAAGTAGGAATGAATGCAAGTCCATCTGAACACTGGAGTTGTATAATGAATTGAGGGTTCACGGCTTCAGGAGGATCCAAGTACAGCTGAGCTGCATAAAGCCGCTCACTGTGTAACCTAAACAACAGAAAAATTTGGTGCTTTCAAGAACAATGGATGCGCTCTCTTTTCCCTTTTGCTATTTTCAGTCTCTCTTTTTCCTTGTAGACAACCACAAATTTATTCATGGTTCGTAAACGATTTTCGCCGCATATTTGCCCGACACATATACTCATGCTGGTCCACTCATAAAATTCTGAAAGCTCGCCGTCTTTTCAAGTTATTCATCAGTTAACTTCTTAAAGATGGTCATCCATTCTCTTTTCAAGTCATGGGGCAGTTATGCTTATGCTTCATGTTCAGCCACTATGGTAGATAAATCTTATCTTGCACATACTCATCAGCTTGGGCAAAAAAAAGTGAACATAAAAGCCTCGATTTGCAGCACGCTTTTGTTTTTGTGGGAAAGTGAATTGAGCAAGCGGCTTCTATATAGGAATCCTTTAACTGCTGTAAATGACCCAGTCAACCATGACTAATGAATAACAAATACTCCATTGTGGCTAAACACATGGAACGGAAAGTCAGGTGTGATTCCGCCGAAAAGGCAAAGACTTCGTAGACTAACACGATATGCAAAAATGCAAAGCAATTTTAATGCGTGGGGGAACTGTATGTATTAAAAATCTGAATAATGCTTTTTTCGACAAGTAACATACTAAGATATCGCAGACCGCAGCCGCTGCTATCACCATGTAAAGTACGGGATTAAGTGGCGGTGCTTTTGCTTCTACCTTAACAACTAAGATCTCGATCCATGTTGATCCGTTCAACCCAACTCTGAATAAAACCAGGAATCCATTTGGTCATCCAGATATGGAGACAAAACAAATGTATTTGCCCTTATATATCTACGAACAGAATAAGGCCTCAGAACCCATTGGACAGTGCAAGCTGGACGAGAATGCTTAGGAGATGTGCTTGTCATTTTCAACTCTACTTTCTGCTGCTCATTCATAACTGGAATAAGTTCCTAATCAGTACCCCCACTAGCAAATCTTACAACTAATTTGGCCACAGGTACGTCTGGAACATCTAGGTTAGGCCTTACTAGCTTCTGATTTCACACAAGATGAAGCCAGCGTAACACTGGGTAAGAACAAACTATATATCTCCAATTCTAGATTGTAACATATGTCGAGTACACGCATAGAAGGTTAGATTGCACTTACTGTACAATGTACATTGCTGTTACTTTAGTAAGAGTGCAGGAGGCATGTTACACGCTTCCAGATTCCAAATCGTTTCTTGATGTCCTGTTATGCTGCTGCTCGGACATGGCAATGTGATGACCACCTGTGGACTGTTGGTTTTGTGTGTTGTTTGAATTTACCGCTTGAATTTCCTCCAGCATGTGGAAATATGCATACGGTCTCCAACCTGAAGGCACAAAAGAAAAGACCATCATATCCAAATAAAGGTAAATTAAAATTATAGAAACGAAATTAATAATGGAAAATGTTCAAGAAAAGAGGATCACTAGTAGCAGGGTAAACCCTTACTCCCTCCGTTCCTAAAAAAGAGTCGTTTGGGTGTTCGTGTCACAAGTTTGATTTGATTTGTAGAAAATATGTGTAATATTTATATCTTCAAATAAATTTGTTAAAAAAAATAGATTGAAAAATCTTTCCGATGATACTAGTTGTAATGTTGTATACTATAAATATTAATATTTTTCAATATAAAATTAGTTAGAGTTATTTCTTGGGAAGCGAAACGACACTTGTTTAGGGACAGAGGGAGTTAAGCAGTACTATTGAAAGGAATTTGCTTAGTGAGAAAGATTGGACAACCTTGATCATGGTACGGTTAAGCAGTACTATTGAAAGGAATTTGCTTAGTGAGAAAGATTGAACAACCTTGATCATGGTACGGAGGAGGAAAGAAATGCAAGTAACACAGCACTGCCATAACAAATCCTGTACAACATCAATTCAGATTGGTTACTACATACTAATTACTAATGTCATTGAAGCTTTTAATCCAGAACAAAAAGAAAAGGTTAGGCACACACCAATAAGGCCGCCAACAAACACATCCTCCCAGTGGTGTCGGTAATCATCTACTCTTGAAATCCCAACAAGTAAAGCAAGAAGAAGAGGAAGGATCACTATGCAAAGTTTGGCCACATGACCTTGGCGATCGAAGGCCTTAATTTTGCCTGACAAGTAGAGTGACAAAAATCCAAGACCAGCAAAAGACCCTGGCAATGTAAATACTGTGAGAAACTGAACAGAGACCAGTCATGGGTAAAAAATATAGGTGTATTAGTTGTTACAAGTTCTGAGTTTTCTAGGCTAGTGATAATCACTAGGTATCAACTTGAGATAAAGAAGAAATTATTCAAGAAATAACAAATACAAAGTATATAAACTTTCTGGGTCAAGGTCCAGGCATACAGTGCTACACAGTAAAAAATTTAGATCCATGCCATTACTGCTAATGAACGCAGCATTTGTTGACAATCTAGAACCGGTATTTTATACCTAAACTATTAGCTCTACACTTGGACAAACAAGCTTATCCATCTAAATGCTAGAGTCTATGAGCACTTATTAGTGCAAGCTTACACGAAGTGTGGCCACTAGGAAAGCTCTTGCGCCCATCCTTTAAGAAGCTTTTCTCACCATGGCAAATCACATCACCAGTCACCTGATCGTATAACTGCACCAAACATACCATAGAAGCACTGTGTCACTTTAAACTATGAAATGCATCTCTAGGGAAGAAAAGAACTATCTACACACAAATGTTCACAGGTATACCTGCTTTCCATCAGGAAAGCATCGCCAAAAGAAGTCTGGCCTTGGTCTGCCTACTGCAGTCTTTATCACATCAGTAAAAACTGCAGTTATCAGCACAGCGAAAAGAACACCTGGAGGATTTACACACGAACGAATTACTCAGCGACACGTCAATCAGCAACTCAGCGCACTGAAGAAATAAAGGAACAGAAGATAACAGGGGCATTTCAGATAACCTAGTGCGGCGTGATGCAGATCATAAACGTCTCTCCTGGCAACATATATGGATATGAAGATGAGCCAGGGACAGACTATAGAGATCATCTAGCAAAACGGTCAAACGCCCGGCATCAGTACTGAAAGGAGTGAGTTCAAGCATGCATCAAACAACAGAATTGGAAGGAAAAAAAAATGTTCAGAAACATACAGGGACAGCCCACGCTGGTACTGTGCTTGGCTTCACCGGGTACCTAATATCAGTCATCATATCCTTCCCGACGTACCGACTGAACGGGGGAGCGTAATGCAGGGCAACCACTAGCGCAGCCAGAAGAATCAGAACAACCCAGTCGTGCGTGTGCTTTCTGGCCAGTCTCACTCCGTGGGTCTGAATCGTGTGGGAGCCCAGCTGTGCCTCCCGCATCTTGTTCCTGTCTCGTTGGCAATAATTGAATAGAACCAGTATGAAGATTCTGAAAATACTCGTTGGCAATAATTGAAAAGAACCAGTATGAAGATTCTGAAAATACTGAAGACAGTATTGAGGACATATAAATTGGTTTCATCAGCTTAATTTCAGATTCGAAATAAACTGGCATAGTGCACCACATAGTAGATTCATCTGAATGGGTTGCTAATAGTAGTCTGCTTCGATCGTGTCACCAAAACTGTAAGTGATGGTGGGTTTATTTCGGTTATGTTCTTCGAGAGAACTTGTCACATCCCAGTTTTAGATAGGAGACACGGGACACAATGCAAAGAGAAACAGCAAGTCCGCAACTAATTAGTCACTGTATAATACGGTAAAACATTGAGGGGCCGCTTGACGAACACCCCCCAACCCCAAATTCTCCAAAATCCCCACCGCCGCAAGCACCAAACGCTCACAAAAATTGAAATCGCAGAAAAAATAACTACAGTTGAACCGGCACCGTCTACGGCACTAAGAAGTAAAACCGCAATCCAACAATGCTTTCAGGAAGATATAAAAACAAAAAAAATAAAAAAAGGGAAAAACAGTTCACCTGATGATGGAAGTGACTTTGGATAATGGAGAGGAGAGGGAGGAACTGGAGCGGAGACGAGACGAGAGCAGAGGACGAGGGCGGCAGAGATCGCAGCCTCTTCTTCACCGCTTTCGCGGCGAATGAGGAAGACCGAAGTGACGGTGGGGAACGCGAGAAAAACCTCGGAAACCCTACAAAATTTACAGAAGTTTCAGTTCAGTTCAAAATCGAGCCTCGCGGTGGCGGCGGCTGGCATGGGGGCTGTGTGGAGACTCGAGCTCCGTGCCGGCGTTGGAGATCGACGCGTCGCAATGACGCAACGGGTGTCTTGTGCGCTCGATGACGCTTGGGGCCTGGTAGTGGCAGCCACGTAGAACAACCGAAGCCCATGCGGCGCGTCTGGAACAAAGCCCAAACTGAAGAACTGGATTCTTGATGGGCCGAAAGTGTAGAGCACCCCACGGACAGATGGTTGGTGGGCACTAGACCATAACAATCTGGCCCACTTAGCCTAGCAACGACCTCACTGTGTATCACTCTGGTTTCTTTTTTTTTTATGCATATATATTACAGAGAGGCCGGCGCGTTTGGTTCTCTCTCGTCCGCTCTTTGACTCGTCTCACCTTACAAAACGAAGCTTATAGCTTGACTTGGGGAAGAAAAGATTTAAAAGCTGAAAACGAAGTTAGCTTGCTTGACTTGGGGTAGAAAAGATTTTTTTTTTTTTTCGCGCCAAATCAAATGAGCCAGTTTTGAACATGTTAACCTCGTGTGACCCTCTTTATCACCAAACCACATGTATAGACGACAGTGTTCTTTTGCATTAACTTTACAAATCTATTATTAAATATTTAGGCCCCTATATAATCTCATATTTACAAAATTAACCACAAAGGTTTAGCTCCCATAGATATATGTATTTTTTGAAAATTTGAAAACCAGAAAAGGTTAAGAACTTAAGACACATATTTGAGTCCTCTAAATAGTCTCAAATAAAGAAAGTTGTCAGTTACATCTCCATCGCACAATATAAGAAGTGATTTGGTTTGGTGCACTTTTTAAGATCATACACTAGACACTACATATGTTTTTCTCACTATATGGTATTTTTAGAGTTGGTTCGTGGCTTGAATCGGAGGTAAAATAACTGGCAACATATACCATTACAAACCGACTTTCCTCACCTTAGCACCACCACACATCTCTATGACTCAACACACTGAGAGACACCTGACCCATCTTTCTCACCTCGATCGCCTTTTCCTTCCATTCGGATCTCTTCAGGCTGAAGCGAATGCCTGCTGAAGCGGCCGGCGGCCGGGCTGTTTTGTTTGTGCGGTCGCCACGGACGGATCAATCATTCCTTCCGCCCGCCCAGCCAGCAGCAGAGCAGCACATTCCGGCGGGGACGCGCACCCCCCATATCTCTCCCATCACACACGGGGCCGCCCGGCGACCTGAGGTCGTGGTGGGACGGCGTGTGAAGCGAACTGAGGCTCGAGCTCCGACTCCTCGACACGGTCGAGGTCGAGGTGGACGGACACACGGGGGACGTACGTGCGTGCATGCACGCACGAGACGACCTGGAGCGGAACCAGGACCGAGCCCCGCCTCGGTGAGTCGTCGTGGTCACCGGACCGCGCCTTAACTGCCGCCTTTTCGCCCCGTGTCCACACCAGACGCCCGCTACGGCTTCACGTACAAGTTGAGCTCGGCTACCGACTACCACGGTATATGTAACTCTTTAACGAGGAAAGAATCCGCGCTCCCTCAGCCACCCGGGTACTTTTCATACGGGCCCACCACTGCTCACGTGGGCCCGCATTACGCCTTTTTTTTTTTTTTTTTTTGCTCGGCTTCATTTTTCCCCTCCTCTTTAAGCCGGGCGCCACCGGGCGTTTAATTCACCGCACGACCATCGCGTGATTGTCAAAAAAAAGTCCTCCGTATGTATAGGGACGAATTCGCCGCACTGCACTCCTCCATGTGTCTATTTTGTCATCGCCGGTGGCAGTCCTATTAATACCGCCATATTTAAAAGAGGATATATATTGTCTTAAAAGGCAAAAAGGCTCTCCAAAGGTAAAATTCACTAACTTCTACCATTCCATCGTGAATTTTCCTAATTTTGGCGTCGATCGTTCTTAGAGATAATCTTGAGTAGTTATTACTTGTCTTTTTATATGCAGATGCGCATACCATACTAAAAAACACAACCATATACATAGCTTTAGGCCTATTACCGCTACAAACAAACGAGCCTTCAGAACACCAATTCACCACAACACACAGGCACGACCACCAACTGCACGCGCGGCATCGGGCGCGTACTCTCCTAGTATATATATATATACCCCCACCGAGCCACACCACTGTCGTACCAGCAGTCCACCAGAAAACAACAACACGTACTACTAGTGGCTTGCGAACAAGCAAGAGACCACCCCATCAAGCAAACACCCACCGCCCTCTCCGCTACGACACCAGTGATCAAGCAAGACAGCAACAAGGAGCAAGGCAGCCGAGGACCAAGAATGTGCCTCCCGATGGGCTCCTGCTTCGGCTTCGGCAGGCCACGCACCGACGACTACCACCACTCTCATGCCCCGGCGGCCAGGCCGCAGCCGCAGCCCGGGCAGCACCACTGCTACAACGGCAACGGCGCCCACTACAACGGCAACGGCAACCGCACCGCCCATGTCGTTCCCGCCGGGGCCGCCGCCGCCGCCAGGGCCTACGCTGCCACCGGCGCGCAGGAGAAGGCGGTGGCGGCCGGGACGTTGAAGCAGCAGCCCCCACGGCATGGAACATCAAGGCTGCTGCTGCTGCTGCCGATGGCTATGGAGCACGCGGTGGCGCGCCGGCGCCTGCGCACAAAGACGCCGCCGCAGCCGCGGATTCCCACCACTACCCGCCGGCTGCCACCGCTGCTAGTGCCCATCAAGAAAGGTATTAATTAGTGTCGTCCATCAATCCATCCACAATGCTAGAGCGCGCAAAGGAGTTGGGCAACAACAATTAGCTAGCTTAGCTATCATAACAAGCAGACAAGTGAGTGTTTTTAGCTTTGTTGTTACTCTTTCTTTTTTGTCAGTCCTTCAGAGGCACCTGGAGTTGGAGGGGAGTAGGGAGTGGATAATGATGATGCAGAGTGGATCCTCAGGATGTTGCTGCCCTGCCCTGTCCATCGAAGGGGTGAACAAGGTAGAGGGGACTTTAGTTTAGCTCATAGGCTGTGTGTCTCTCAGTTTGCTTTTGTGTAGTCGTCTGGTCCTAGTGGCCTTGTTCGCCTCCCTTTCTCCCTGTACTGTCAATCCGTCTCATAAATAATAATTACTATATAAGTGGGTCTTGTTTTTGTTACTTCTCAAAGCTACTACTTGAAAGCGCCGTGAATTCCAGGCTCTCGAGCCTGGCTGTGAAATCTTTCATAAGCTAGGCTAAGAGGACTCTGCATTTTGGCATGTCGTTTCACTGTGCTCACTGTGATGAAGTGAACAGAGTATCTGCCTGAACTGAAACAGCATATTCACAAGACAACAAGTGATGGCTCTCAATAGTAAAACAGCATATTCACAAGACATAAGTGATGGCTCTCGATAGTGAGGCAAACACCACGCTAGGTTGTTCACAGAGAATGAATAGCAAGGTTGCTTGAGCAGCCAAGTATGGATGCTATTCTATCTGAACTCTGAAGTTCTATGATGAAGTGAGAGTTCACGGCCTCAGGAGGATCCAAGTACAGCTGATTGAGCTGCAGAAAGCCAAAAACCTTGGTGTTTTCAAAAACAATGGATGCGCTCTCTTTTTCCCATTTGCTATTTTCAGTCTCTCTCTCTTTACCTTGTGGACAGCCACAGATTTATCCGTGGTTCGTAAACGATTTTCGCCGCATATTTGCCCGACGCATATACCCATGCTGTCCACTCATAAATTCTGAAAGCTGGCTGTCTTTTCAAGTTATTCATCAGTTAACTTCTTAAAGATGGTCATCCATTTTTCTTTTCAAGTCATGCGGCAGTTATTCTTATGCTTCATGTTAAGCCACTGTGGTAGATTAATCTCATCTTGCACATACTCATCAGCTTAGGCAAAGAAAAAAGTGAATATAAAAGCCTTGCTTTGCACCACGCTTTTGTTTTTACGGGAACCTCAATTGAGCAAGCGGCTTCTATTAGGAATCCTTTAACTGCCGTAAATGACAGTCAAGCATGACTAATGAATAACAATAATGTGTTGTGGCCAAACACATGGAAAGGAAAGTCCGATGTGATTCCGCCGAAAAGGCAAAGACTTCATAGACTACAACGATATGCCAAAATGCAAAGCAATTTGTATGCGTGCGGGAACTGTATTAAAAATCCGAATAATGCTTTTCGACATGTAACATACTAAGATATCGCAGACCGCAGCTGCTTCTATCACCGTGTAAAGTACAGGATTCAGTGGTGGTGCTTTTGCTTCTACCTTAACAACTAAGATCTCGATCCGTGTTGATCTGTTCAACCCAGCTCTGAATAAGACCAGGAATCCATTTGGTCATCGAATTAGGGAAACAAAACAAATGTATTTGTCCTTATATCTAAGAACAGAATAGGCCTCGGAACCCATTGGACGGTGCAAGCTGGATAGGAGATGTGCTTGTCATTTTCAACTCTACTTTCTGCTGCTCATTCATAACTGGAATAAGTTCCTAATCAGTACCTCCACTAGCAACTCTTACAACTAATTTGGCCACAGGTAGGCCTGGAACATCTAGGTTAGGCCTTACTAGCTTCTGATTTCACAGAACATGAAGCCAGTGTAACACTAGGTAAGAAGATACTATATATCTCTAATTCTAAATTGTAACATATGTCGAGTACACGCATAGAAGGTTAGATTGCACTTACTGTACAATGTACATCGCTGCTACTTCAGTAAAAGTGCAGGAGGCATGTTACACGCTTCCAGATTCCAAATCATTTCTTGATGTCCCGTTATCCTGTTGCTCGGACATGGCAATGTGATGACAACCTGTGGACTGTTGGTTTTGTGTGCTGTTTGTATTTGCTGCTTGAAGTTCCTCCAGCATGTGGAAGTACGCATATGGTCTGCAGCCTGAAGGTGAAAAAGAAAAGACCGTCATATCCAAAAAAGGAAACTAAAATTATAGAAACAAAATTAACAACGGAAAATGTTCAAGAAAGAGGATCACTGATAGCAGGGCAAAGCCTTAAAGCAGTACTACTGAAAGAAATTTGCTTAGTGAGAAAGATCGAACAACCTTGATCATGGTATGGAGGAGGAAAGAAATGCAAGTAACACAGCACTGCCATGATAAATCCTGTACAACATCAATTCAGATTGGTGACTACTTACTAATGGAATCAAAGCTTTTAAATTTTTAATCCAGAAAAAAAAAGGAAGAGATTAGGCACACACCAATAAGGCCGCCAACAAACACATCCTCCCAGTGGTGTCGATAATCATCTACTCTTGAAACCCCAACAAGTGAAGCAAGAAGAAGAGGAAGGATCACTATGCAAAGTTTGGCCACATGACCTTGGCGATCAAAGGCCTTAATTTTGCCTGACAAGTAGAGTGACAAAAATCCAAGACCAGCAAAAGACCCTGGCAATGTAAATACTGTGAGAAACTGAACAGAGACCAGCCATGGGTAAAAAATATAGGTGTATTAGTTGTTACAACGTTCTAAGTTTTCTATGCTAGTGATAATCACTAGGTATCAATTTGAGATAAAGAAGAAATTATTCAAGGAATTACAAATGCAAAGTATTTAAACTTTCTGGGTCAAGGTCCAGGTATACAATGCTACACAGTAAAAATATTCAGAACCATGACACTACTGCTAATGAACGCAGCATTTGTTGACAATCTAGAACCGGTATTTTATACCTCAATTATTAGCTCTACACTTGGACAAACAAGCTTATCCATCTAAATGCTAGAGTCTATGAGCACATATTAGTGCAAACTTACACGAAGTGTGGCCACTAGGAAAGCTCTTGTGTCCATCCTTTAAGAAGCTTTTCTCGCCATGGCAAATCACATCACCAGTCACCAGATCGTATAACTGCACCAAACATACCATAGAAGCACTGTGTTAATTTGAACTATGAAAGGCATCTCTAGGGATTAGGGAAGAACTATCTACACACAAATGCACACATGGAAGTATACCTGCTTTCCATCAGGGAAGCATCGCCAAAAGAAGTCTGGCCTTGGTCTGCCTACTGCAGTCTTTATCACATCAGTAAAAACTGCAGTTATCAGCACAGCAAAAAGGACACCTGGAGGATTTATACACGAACGAATTACTCAGCGACACGTCAATCAGCAACTCAGCACACTGAAGAAATAAAGGAGCGGAAGATAACAGGGGCATTTTCAAAGAACCTAGTGCTGCTTGATGCAGATCATAAACGTCTCTCCTGGCAACATATATGGATACGAAGACGAGCCAGGGACAGAGTATAGAGATAACCTAGCAAAAGATTGAACAGCCCACATCAGTGCCAAATGGAGTGAGTTCGAGCTTGCATTGCATCAGCCAATAGAATTCGAAGCAATCCAAATTGTTCAGAAACATACAGGGACAGCCCACGCTGGTACTGTGCTTGGTTTCACCGGGTACCTAATATCAGTCATCATATCCTTCCCGACGAACCGACTGAACGGGGGAGCGAAATGCAGGGCAACCACTAGCGCAGCCAGAAGAATCAGAACAACCCAGTCGTGCGTGTGCTTTCTGGCCAGTCTCACCCCATGGGTCTGAATCGTGTGGGAGCCCAGCTGTGCCTCCCGCATCCTGTTCCTGTCTCGTTGGCAATAATTGAAAAGAACCAGTATGAAGATTCTGAAAATATACTCAGTGGCAATAATTGAATAGAACCAGTGTGAAGATTCTGAAAATTCTGAAGATAGCATTGAGGACATATAAATTGGTTTCATCATCTTAATTTAAGATTTGAAATGAACTGGCATAGTGCACCACTCATCTGAATGGGTTGCTAATAGTAGTCTGCTTCGATCATGTCACCAAAACTAAGTGATGCTAGGTTTATTCAGTTATTACTATGTTCTTCGTGAGAACTTGTCGAATCCCAATTTTAGGTAGGGGATACGGCACACAATGCAGAGAGGAAACAGCAAGTCCGCAACTAATTAGTTATACTGTATCAGTAAAAAAAAAAAAAAAAAAGAAAAACACACACATGAGGGGCCGCCTGACGAACACGGCCACACCCCCAAATTCCCTAATCCCCACCGCCGCAAGCACCAAACGCTCACAACAAGTGAAGTCACAGGTGACTATGATCGGAGACAAAAATAACTGGAGAAAGTAAAACCGCAAACCAACAATGCTTTCAGGAAGATAAAACAAAATGTAGAGGGAAGAACAGTTCACCTGGTGATGGAAGTGACTTTGTATGCCCTGGGGACAGAGGAACTGCAGCGGAGACGACCGACGAAGACGAGAGCAGAGGATGAGGGCGGCAGATACCGCAGCCACTTCACCGCTTTCGCGGCGAACGAGGAAGACCGAAGTGAAGTGACGGCGGGGGGAACGCGAGAAAGAGAAACCTCGGAACCCTAACAGAAAAATTCCCAGATTTTCCAGTTCAGTTCAAAATCGAAGAAGCCTCGCGGTTGCGGCGGCCGGCGTGGAGGCTGTGTGGAGACTCGAGCTCCGTGTCGGCGTTGGAGATCGACGCGTCGTGGTGACGCAACGGGTGTCTTGTGCGCTCGACGACGCTTGGGGCTTGGCAGTGGCAGCCACGTAGAATCAACCGAAGCCCATGCGGCGCGTCTGGAACAAAGCCCAAAACTGAATAACCGGATTCGGGCTGGGCCGAGAGTTGATAGAGCACCACGCAAACAGATGTGGGCGACTTCCAACAAATTAACAATCCAGCCCACTTAGCCTAACAACGACCTCACTCACTGTGTATCACTCTGGGTTGATTTTTCTTTTTTTTATGCATCTACAGTTCTCTCGTCCGCTCTCTACGACTCGTCTCACCTTATTACGAAGCGAAGCTATAGCTTGGACTTGGGGAAGAAAAGATTTAAAAGCTGAAAACGAAATTAGCTTTGCTTGACTTGGGGTAGAAAAAAGCATAAGAACTGAAAGAGTAAGCAGCCAGAGACAAAGGCAATTTAGTAGTGCAAACTAGAGATCCCAATCAACTGCTGTATTAGTGCAACGACGAGTCGAAACGTACGGGAGAGTTCGCTGGTCCACATTGCCACGTACGCTCTGACGTGCACGCTGGCCCCACGCACATGGAAGGAACTGCACGAGAAGTCCTGGCCGTCCCCCCGAACAGTGCTGCACGTACTTACGTCCTGACATCCTGACGTGGCACCTTTTTATTCCGCGACACCACCAACAGCGGCAGGACGACGCGACTAGTACAACCAACACACAGCATGCTCCCAAATTGATACGGTGGGGTTATTATTAGAAACAGCCGTAACATGGTCAGGCGTGGGCGTGGCACGGCTGATTTCGCGTTTGCATGAGAGGGAGAGGGGGAGGAGATTCGAGTTGCCTAGTGACAGTGACAGGTGGGGCCGAGGGGATATGCTGCCTGGTAGGATCCACCTCAGCGTTGTCGCGCCGTTGCATCTTGGCTTACGGAAAGCATTTCGTTTGTTGCTTTGCTTGCTTGCAGAAGTGATGAGGCACATGTCATATCCGGATTCGCTTTACCCACCTCGCCATTTTTACCATGCCGCATCCGGTTTGTTTCTGTCCTTTTTTTTTTTATAATCAGAGCTTTCATTATATCATATCAGGATTACAACTAGAAGTGGGCGCGGCGTTGCCGCGCTAAAGTGGCCCTCTTTTTTTTTTGAATGGGTTAACATGTGTTATAATAAAATTGGTGAGGATTTAAAGGTTTAGAGTGTGTAAATTTGTATTAAGTGGGTAATGTAATATATTAAGTAACAAAGCACCTGCAAAGCCATTTAGAACTTGTATGTACGACTGTTTAGTAATGTTGAAAACATCAACTTTGATGTAACAAATAATATGTGTCATTTAAATTATTTGAAACTTTTCTATTTTGTGGCTAATGATATTATGTAATTTTTATTTTTGTTGATGTTATATGAATTTAAGTTTTAATATGTCTATTCATATTAATTTTATGTTCTTTAATTATTCATATATTGGTGAATTTTTTTTAAAAGTTACAAACTATTTGTTTGTAAATATTATTTAGTTTTATTGATCTTTAGCATTTTTAATTGCTAGAATACTATTTTATGCGGTCTTATTTGGTTGTAGTTTTATTTTATCGTGTGTTGTTATTTACTGAGGTTATATAATTATATTTTTTAATAAAACTATTGACATACAAATAGGAGGACGTAATCATATTAATTGTAGGTCCGCATTGTACCATGTTATAATTAAAGAAAAGAGCTATTTGCATTTATAACAATTACTGAAAAAATTATGAAAAATGAATTGAATATATAGGGTTTTATTTTAGAAGATTTTTTTGTGAAAGAATTACGAGGTTCGGAGTTAGGATGGATATAATTATATTTTTTACTAAAAACCCGTCGACATATAAATAGATATATGTTAGTTTTAAAATAGAGGAGGACATAATTATATTAATTTAGGTTCATATCGTACCATGTTATAATTAAAGAAGATGGCTATTTACATTTGTAACAATAAGTGAAAATTAGGAAAAATGAATTGAATATGTAGAGTTTTATTTTTAAAAGATTTTCGATGGAAGAATTACGAGGTTCGAGTTAAGATCGATATAATTATATTTTTACTAAAACTATCGATAAACAAATAGATATATGTTAGTTTTAAAACAGAAAGAGGACGTAATCATATATACCATATTATAATTAAAGAAGAGGGCTATTTGCATTTATAACAGTTTACAAAAATTATGAAATATAAATTGAACATGCGGGGTTTTATTTTAAAAAGATTTTTTGGAAGAATTACGAGATTCGAGTTTGGATGGATGAGTTATAAACTTCTTAAGTTTTTTTGGCAAAACACAAATGAGAGGCATTTGTAAATAATTACTGAAAATTAGAGAAAATAAATTGAATATGTACGTTTTTTATTTTAGAAGATTTTTGGGTAAAGAATTATGAGATTCGAGTTACGATGGATATAATTATATTTTGTATTAAAACTATCGACATACAAATAGATATATGTTAATTTTAAAAAACAGGGAGGATGTAATCATATTTATTGTAGATTTGGGTCATACCATGTTATAATTGAAGAAAAAAGCTATTTGCATTTACAACAATTAGCGAAAAGTTGGGAAAAATAAATTGAATATGTAGGGGATTTGTGGTGGAATAATTACAAGATTTGAAGTTAAGATGGATGAGTTATAAACTTCTTAAGTTTATTGGCAATACACAAATGAGAGACATTTGTAACAATCAACGACAATTAGAAAAATAAATTAAATATGTAATTTTAGAAGATTTTTGGTGGAAGAATTATGAGATTCGGAGTTAGGATGCATGAGATATAAATTTTTTAAGTTTATTAGCAAAATACGATTGAATTATTCTAGATTTTTGGATGATGAAAAAGAGGTCGAAAATATTTTGGTAGGCTCTAGAGTGGTTTTAGTTTATTCAAGTATTTTTTTTTAGAAATTTTCTGGAATCGAAAATGGCTTATTTTAATCTTCCGGGTACGTTTCTCCTGTACGTGTGGAATTTTCACGTGAACAGTAAAAGCTGTGGATGAACAGTATATGAACAGTGATGAACAGTGTGTTCGGAAGCGATTTTCCCTATGTTTTGAGCCGTCCGATCGCGATCCGACGGCTGATATCCTTTTGGGTGACGTGGCGGGCTCCTCTGCTTAGAACCGCGACGCGGTTTCACTATCTTATAGATCCCTGGCCGCTAAAGCAGCTAGCCAATCTGGTACAAGGTCTAACCAAAAGAAAGAGCGTTCAGTAGCTGATACAATCATGGCACGGGTGTGCGCTACTGAGTTCGCATCTCTGCTTATCCATCTTACCCTGTAATTATTGAAACTCTTCCCAAGCTCTGATATGTCGAAACACAAGCCACCAACAGATGAGGATGCAGGGTTGGGGCTCTGCAGGAGGTTTACAAGGCCTTTACAGTCGGTTTCCAAAAGGACATTGTCCATTCCCAGTTCAGCTGCAAGCTCAAGGCCTTCTTTTGCCGCCATTGCTTCTACAGTTATAGCATCAGCCACATCCTCAAACCAATGAGCCGCGCCCCCGACGATCAAGCCGGATCGGTCTCGAATAACCACCCCAGCTGCCCCAGTCCCTGATGCTTGATCAAACCTCGTATCGGTGTTCACCTTGACCCAGCCATCATCAGGTACTTCCCATCGTGCCTTGGGGGCAGTAACTCTGTGAATCACCGGTTGTTTCAAAGAGGCCAGGTCCTCCATCAGAGATGAAATGAACCGAGCTGCATCACTCGGCTCCAGAATCCGGCGACCATGCCGACGGCCATTCCTGCCAGTCCATAGCGCCCAAGCTCCGCAGATGATCACTGCCGCAGCCCTCGCTGAACACATTGTAGGTTGCAGCAGATCCGTAGCCCACGAACATGGTGCCAGGCTCGGTATTGATATCCCCATCAGCTTCTTCACTTCTCCCCAGAACATTTTCGCTATCGGACATTCAAAAAATACATGGAATATTGTCTCCTCCATATCACCACACATCTCACAGTGCCCCTCCTTCTCAATATGCCTTCTTTTTAGCTCAGATTTTGATGGTAGTGAGCTGTGGAGCACACGCCACCAAAACACCCTGATTTTAGGCTGGACTTCAAGTTTCCAGAGTGTACTCCAGGGCACCGCCACCCCCGAGCTCATCGTCTCCCCCATAGTAGCCATAGCCTTCTCCATTTGTTCCTGTTTCAGAATTCTGTATGCCGACCTGACCGAGTAGACGCCATGCCGCTCATGTGCCCATGCCAACACGTCAGTTTCCAGCTGGCTACTAGTCTTGATCTTGAGGACTTCCCCTGCCTCAATGGCCAGGAAAGACTTGTGTACCGCTTCCTCATCCCATACGCGTGTTCCTGGAATGAATAGATCACACACTTTCTCTGCCGTTGCTTTCTCCATGCGCACAAGGGGCTTCAGTGACCGCAGTCCTGGAATCCAATTCTCATCCCAGACCCCTACATCTCCTGGGCCAATTCTCTTGATCAAGCCCCTAGATAGAACATCCCTGCCATGCAAAATTGCTTTCCAGGTCGCCGAACTTCGCCGTTTTTTGGTAGCCGAGAGGAAGTCAGAGTTAGGGTAGTACTTCCCCTTCAGCACCTGAGCACAGAGCGAGTCCGTCCTTGTTATCAGTCTCCATCCTTGCTTTCCGAGCATCGCTTTGTTAAACAAAGCAAAATCTCTAAACCCCATACCCCCATCTCTCTTGGACCTCGTCAGTTTCTCCCATCTGAGCCAGTGCAACTTTTGGTTATCCAGGGAGCTCCCCCACCAGAAATTGGAGACAGCTGAGGTTAGTTTCTGGCAGATCGCCGGTGCTAGCTTAAAGCAGGACATTTGGTATGTGGGAACTGATTGCACATTGGCCTTGAGAAGCACCTCTCTTGCTGCACAGCTCAGGCTCTTCTTAGCCTAGCCCCCAACCATTCCCCGGACACGCGCTGGCACATACTTGAAAACATCTGTTGCTCCCTTTTCAGCCGCCGTCGGCATGCCCAAATACCACTCACCCGGTTACCTCGGTCTCGATTTGCGGATTAATCGGTGCATCACTTCTTTGCTTTCATGGTTACAATTCGGACTAAAAAATATGGCCGATTTATTTTTGTTAACAAGCTAACCCGAGCCTCGATTATAATCATCAAGTGAGATCCATGGTGCATGCCTGCTGACCCTCACACCTCTCGACACATACATGGGACCAATACTCTTTAACATGCAAGACAACCCATCTGCACAAATCAGAAATAGGTACGGTGAGATTGGATCGCCTTGCCGTATTCCCCTTGATGGCTTAAACTCCTCTGAGAACTGTTAGTGCATTCACCCCCGGTGTGGGTTTTGGATAATTAATGACAATCAAATTAGCGACTAACGTGTTCATCAAGTGATATCTACAGGTGTTAGTCCATTGGTGTATTTAAACGAAAGAATTCGGTGAATGATAGCATCCTAAATTTTATGGACAAACGGCGATTCGGCTCAAGTGATTCACTCTCGTTTTATTTTGATTTGAGTCGTAGGATATGCCGTACTATCAAGAGGGATACAAAATTAACTAGCTAGATGGGGAACAAAAGTGCTCATGTCGATGTTTTAGAGTAGCTTGAGAGACACTCGGCTCACACACGCGCACGTAGAAGGTTTTTGTTGTTTTGTTCAAGGGGTGGACCGGGAAGTCCCGCCTCCCGGCGGAAGTCCCGGGGGACAGGAAGTTTCGGTCAGCAAATCGGGAGTCCTCCTTCGCCTTTGACGGTAGCTGGGCTTTGGCTTTGGCGGAAGTTCCGGTCCCTGGCCAGGAAGTTCCGCCGGACCGAGGTTCGGTCTAGGGCCGGACCTGCTTTCTTGCACGCGACGCCCCGCCCATTTGCCACGGCCAGGAAGTTCCGGTTCGGTGACCAGAAAGTTCCGGTCGGCCCGTGTCTCGCTCGATCTCGGCCCTACGGCCGGATCTGGTTGGGCCGGAACTTCGGTGGGGCTCCACCGGCTTCCGGTAGGCCATTCGGAGGCCGAAGTATATATACTTTTCACCTCCGTTTCTAACCGTTACGCCGGGGCATTTCACTTTCGTTCTTGTTCATTCATCGGCCTCAAGCTTTGACTCACTCACTTTCTCCCCCCTTTGCTTCCAAGCTTCAATCTTCGATTGTTTGAGCTAGGGGCGTGAGATTTGAGAGCGGGGAGCATCGATCTTCGATTTGAGTACTTGGTCTCCTCGTCTTGCTTAGGTTGGTTTTGTGTTTATTACTCTTGGGTTCTTGGAACCCTAGCCGGCTAGGCGTTCTTCGTGGTTGCCCGTGTTGATTTACTTGTGAGGGCACCCCAAGCGTTTGTATTACCCTTCATCTTAGTGGATATCTCAAGTTTTTCTTTGTGGTTGCTTGAGAGAGGTGACCTAAGTGGTCGGGCCTTGGTGGCCACCTCAACAATGAGGACATAGGCACTCCTTTGTGGGGAAAGCCGAACCTCGGGATAAATCGTGTGTCCCGCGTGCTTGTTGTGGTGGTAGCATCGACTACCCTTGATATTGTGTTCTTTGTATACTCTATTGCTTATTTGTTTGTAGGAAGAAGAACTCAATTCAAGAAGTGATTCCCAAGGGTGTGGTAACTTCGTGTAGTTGAAATCACAACTCATTTACTCGATTTCCTAGTTGTAGGACACCCAAAGTTCAAGTTGGTTTGCAATAGAAGTTTTGGTCTAGACCGAACTTCTACTCCAAACCACCGGAACTTCCTAAGTGAGCATCTAACTTCCGCAATTTGAGTTTGTGAATTTCAGGTTTCAAAAATACGCCTATTCACCCCCCCTCTAGGCCAATTAGGTCCTTTCAATTGGTACCAGAGCATTGGTCCCTCGGATTGACGCTTCACCGCGTGAGGAGTAACTTTGGCCAAGATGGATCCGGACACAATGAAGACTCTAGTAGAGCAAATCACCGCTCAACTCGCCGAAAAGCTCCAAGTGCAACAAAAGGAGCAAATGGACAAGATGCAAGAGCGACTCGACAAGATGAAGGAAGCATGTTGACACCTGTTAGCGTCAACTTTTATTAGAGCTTTTTACCCGATGGACAACAAGATAACACACTAGTCTAGGGCTTTATCGATAAATTCCACGAGTTTTGCATATTCTGTAATTTTCAGGGTGATTTCGGAAAAAGCTGAAAAGAGGGATTCTAACGCAAAAATAACCACGAAACTTATCCGCCACGAAGGACATCACGGGAAGACTCGGGAAGACTCCAGAAGACACCGGAAGGAGCGAGGGGCCAGAGGCGCCAAAGGGGGGCCGGCCGGCCCCACCATGGCGCCGGGCGGGCGCCCCCTGTTAGGGTTTGGCTCCCCCTTCTGGAATGTTCCTCCACCGCCTTCCAAGGATGCATCTCGGCCCTACGTTACGTCGGTTTGATCCTGCGGCGCACGCGCATCCCACCGGACTATAAATATGAGGGTAGACCCCCCGGAAAGAGCCAATTCATTATTCATCAAGGTCTCAAGCCATCAAGCATCAAGAGCCTTCAAGTTCATCAAGACCCTTCTAGTTCATAGGATTAGCTAGCTAGATTAGAAGTAGAGGAGATCTAGTTCTTCATCGGATCTGGGCCCCTGGCGTGCCCGGCTGGAGCGCAAGAGTTCGGTAATAGATCTAGTTCTTAATTACTTTATTGTATTCATTATTCAGATTAGGGAGACTTTACTCTAAATATATTCATATGTTCTTAATTGCAATAGTCATTGTCTACTTTGATTATATGTCTAGTTTAGTTACTTCGATCTTATTGAATTCATGTAATTGCTCGTATAGCGTTTATCCATATGTACAATGGGTAGATGATAGGCGATATGTAGACGTGGTGTCTAGATGTCTTGTTTATCTGCGAGTGCACCCGATATGCGGGACGTGTGGTAGTCTGCGTGGGTGACAGACTACGCTAGTTCCTCTGTAGTCCACCCCCGTATGTAGGACTAGCATGGGCACGGTCGCGAAGGAGGTGACTTAGGTCTTAATACCCTCATTAGTTGATGCCTCTTTACATGCAATGATGATTTAGGGTTGATTTAGCAATGATTACTAGATGTAGTTGCACTAATTAGAGTTATTCAATTGACGTAGTTATAGACCTATCTCCGTAGTTTATCCAATGGCTAGCTATGATTATGACTAGTAAGATGCTCTGATGATTATCTTTAATTATGATATTTGATGATTATGCTATCACCCGCATTTATCTTTATTTATCTTGTGACCTCTGCTTTTTATAAGTAGAGTATACGACTTAGGTAGTATCGTTTATCATATCCACATAGTTTCGCATCAATATGACAATAATAGTTTATTACATAGCTTTCCCGAGAGGTATAATTATAAATCGACAACACGGAGACTTTCCTAGGTGAAATGCTACAACTTGGTATAATTATCATCCGCTTGCAGAACCCATTAGTTTACATTTATATCTTATTCATATATTTTTATCTGCCTAGTCATAATAGTACAATATAAATCTATGTTAATTTCTAACAATATAATTGGGGATGACAACCTACTTCATGTTTAGGAATGTTAGTAATTCAAGAGTGACTAGTTGCTAATGACAAGTAATTATATACCAACCATCGCCGATACCGGGCGCCGTAGGCCCGCCATCGATCCGCCAAGCTGAGCAAGATGGTTACCCCACGCTTGATCTCCCAACCGTGTCCGATGACCTTCACCGCCGGATCCATTACGCGGGACCGCCACCGAGCACGCCGATGGGGAGGACGCCCCCTGCCCTGCACTCCCACCTCGCGGGTCGTGACACCCCTGGCCCGCCGCAAGCCCAAGCGCCCCAAGCGAAACCCCGATGGTCCCTCCTCCGCAGCCGCCTGGCCTCCTCACCGAAAGGAACCCTGGCCAACGCCGACGATCCGTTGAACTCATCGACCGGGTCAACGGAGGAGGTTTGCATGAGTGCATCGTGCTCGGCCGAGACCACGCCCGAACCCCGACGAGAACCCGCCTAACGGTCGTTGGCAGCCCGCGACGCCGTCGGCACCACGCCGACCCGATCACCCGCCAAGGGTAACGGCCATACCTGGCGGATATCGGGGCCCCGTCAGCCTCCGAATCGCTACAAAGTAACACCCCACCAGATCTCGGCTCCGGGAAGTGGGTTCGGGAGACTTCCCTTCAAAGATCCCAAATCCCGCTCTAAGCAGGCGCCGATCCATCACCAACCCCTGAGAGGAACAAACTAGACCCGTGGCAACTATGCCATTCTTGGCCCGGCAAACTCGGCAGCACCTACTGTGAGGCGACGCAATCAGGCCGCTTGCCGATCGGCCCATTCCGCGGCAGACGCGAGCTTTCTCCATCGCCGACCGGCAACATGGTCCAGCCTTCACCGTAGAAGACGAGGCGCCCCTCGCACACCACATCTCGAAGAGCAGCCGGCTGACTTCGACGACTCCCCCTGCATCGATCTGAAACGCCGATCGTCGCAAGCGGGCCGGACCCTTCCAAATAACTCTCAACCTCCCAAAGATACCCGGCGCATATCTACATGCTCCGGCCATCTCACCCGATGAGGTCGCCGGCCGACGGTAAACGGAAGGGCACCGCTACCGATCATGAGGCACGCAACGCCGACCGGGTTCAACGCCGTGTAAAGATACGAGACCAAGAATAACGCATTATCCGAGACGCCACAGTCCCCGGGCGACACCTTTACCGAACCTGGTTTACGAAGTTCGCTTACACTGACGAATGTATCGTGGCGCCCACTCCGAGCGCCAACCTCCCGCCGCTAACGAACTTGAAGTTTGGCCTCGAGCCCCTCGTAAACCGGGCTAAAGCTTTCATTAAGGCCGCGAGTCCAGTCAATGTGATCCGAGATGCCATCTCGGGTCGCCCACCTCCGGTCAAGTCGCCACGGCCGTAGATCCCGACTTGCGGGCCGACGGGACAATGATGTTGAGATAGTCCAAATAGCCAAAGAATGGGTGGCAACAACCCGCCAAAACCATCCTCAACAATCCGCCTGCCGCCTGACGCCCGGCAATTATCAACGCTAATCGACGCCCGGGCGACATCATCAACGGTGTAAGGGCGTACGCTATGAAGCCGAGATGGAGCCGACACGACGCCGCTTTTGACGTCAACACGGGCAAGACCGATGGCGGCAACACCGACGATTGAAGGTCCCAAACCTCTCGCCCGACCGCGCTTCTCATCGGGTGGGTCCACCAACTTCCGATCCCCCGAATGTACGAGCCCTACGACGGCAAGGCTAATCCCAGCAAAATTCCAGACGCACGCCAGCGGGGCGCAGCCTCGCCGTGAGGATCGGAGGACACCATGGCCAACTACCCGCCTGGGCCATGTCGGGCCTCCCCAAAGATCGAATCGTTCACGGGCCTTGAGGAGAACCTATCGACAATTGGGCGCAAATAGCTCTTTTCGTGAACAATTACATGGCCATACGCGATCGCCAAAGTTACACGCCACTCTACTTGGGAGAGGCCGCTCAACGCCCGAATGAACCCTCCGAGAGTACATTCGCCGGCTTCTCCACGTTGGCGCACTCAGCGCGGGCTAACGCCAACGCATAATCGACGTTATCACCGCTTCATCCGGGCCTTTTACAAAGAAGGCCCTACGAGAAAAGCTCCACAGAAGCGCCCGAGACAATCGGTGAGTTGATGAAAACCGCCGACTCCTATGCACAAAGGAGAAGAAGCCGGCGGACACCACAGGACCTCGTCCGCAGAAAGAGGCCCTACCTCCCTCCCCCCCGCCGATGGGGAGTCTCACGTGCCGACGACCGCAACGGCCGACCTCAATGGGCCGCAGCCCGAGCACCGGCATAGATAAATCGCGACCGCCTGTGAAGCGATTCCGCCGCCTAAGACGACGTCAACAATGTCAAAACCCGAAGCCAAGCGCGCAATCTCGACGCCGAGTTCGACAAGATCCTCGGATCAACCCCGCCTGACCATTAAGAACGGGACGCATACCATGCGCCGTTGTTACGGGCTTGGCAAGTCTTCCTGAAGAGACCGTAAGCGGCCGGGCGACGGACGACAAGAACGGGCGACCGCAGGACGAGTGATCCGAAGCCGATGGCGCCGCCTATCGACTTCTCCAAGAGCGTGGGCCACCATTTTTCTGTGGACCGCCCGCGAGTAGAGAACAAGCGGAGCAAGAAGTTGGCCACCAAAGGGTCATGGCGCTTCCACCAACAGCATCTTTACCGCCGACCTAGCTTTCCTTCCGTGTGGTCCGACCACGATCACCTTCGCCAGGACGCATCGCTGGTTTGAGATACTGCACTCCCTGACGCTTCCCCGGTTTTGGGACCCAAAGTGATCGGCAACGCTCACTTCAAAGCAGTCCTCATCGATGCTGAAGCTCCTTTAACATCCTGCTCTCCGAAGTCGCCAGAGCTAGGCATTCCGAGGGAAGCCTTGCAGCCTCGCCGACTTCCATTCGCATCGCCCCAAACAAGGCCTTGGAGCCACTGCCGATCACTATGCGCTCGGGCACTCCTCAAGCTAAGGAACACCTACTTGTTCTTACGCCGGCCGACTTTCGACACCGCCTATCACGCCATACCGGGGCACCCCGCCTTTACAAGTTCATGGCGATCCCCATTACACCTACCTCGTGATGAAGATGTCGGCAGCTGGGGCGTGTTTCACTCCGATGACGATTAAAGAGCGCCCACGCCAGCGAACAAGAGAACTACATCATCAACGAGACCGCTGCTCGCCGCAAGATGAAGGACTACCTCGCCGCCTCCGCAGAAAGTACCTCCTCCAAGATCGAGATCCCGGCCAACGAACCGCCGCTGGCCCGCCATCAAGAACAAGGAGACGAAGACCATCGACCTGAACCGGCGATCCCTCCAAGGTCGCCTGAATCGCGCCAACCCGGGATCCCAAATAGGAAAGCCGGGCCACAACCCCTCCGACAACGCGAACGTGTTTGCATGGAAACCCGCATGCCAGGGGTACCGAGGAAGTATGTCGAGCACGCCCCCCCCCCGAAAGTCTCGTCTTCCGCTGCCGATCACGTTTACCAAGACTCTGACAAGAAGGAGGCTATTAGGGTAGATCAACCGGCTCTTAGCCGGTTTTATCAAAGAAGTGGCCGGGCAAACCCGCCTCGCCCGCAAAAGTAATAGAGAATGGAGAATGTGCGTTGATTACACCGATCTCAACAAACACGCCCCTAAAGATCCATTTACTCTCCCTCGCATCGACGAGGTCGAGACTCTACCGCCCGGCCGCGAACTCTCTCGTTCTTTTTGATCGCTACCCGTACCATCGACGCCTCTAAAGGAGTCGACAAGTAAAAAACATTTTCATAACTCCGCTTTGGCTTACTGCTACACTACGATGTCCTTTTGATCAAAACGCCGTGGCCACGCATCAACAGATGATCCGTGCTCGCTCTCATGGGATCGATAGGCATAAACACCGGTTTCCTACGCCGACGACGAGTCGCTAAGTCCAAAACAGCCAATAGCTTGCTCGCCGATCTAGATCAAACGCTCAAAACTCTCAAGGGAGTACCGGGATGGAAACTCAATCCGAACAAGTGCATCTTCGGGTTCCATCGAATCCTCCTAGGCAACGTCGTCACCGTGGATCGAAATAACCACGGAAAATCTATAAATCAAGATGTCACCGCCGACTAACATCAAGGAGGTACAAAAGCTCGCTTGGCTGTTCAGCGCCTCGAAAGCGTATATTCCGTGTTGGGAGAGAAGGCCCCCGCTTTCTTCCGCCCTCCGAGCATCCGACAAGTTTGTGTGGACTCCGCAGGCCGACGGGCATTTAAGGAGATGAAGGCCTTCTAACGACGCCACCGCCTTTAACGGCGCCCGCAGCCGACGAGACCTTTATACATCACGGCAACAAACCGCCGCTCTCTACGGTGATAGTTGTTTAAGCGACGAGCCTAGGCACGCCTTCAAGGTTCAGCGACCGGTATACTATATTAGCTAAGTCCCGAACGAATCGAAGACTCGTTACTCCACAAATACGTAAGCTTATTTACGCCGTTTCTCCTACATCGCGCAAGGTGAACCATTACTTCCAAATATATACTATCGCCGTGGGTCTCTCAAAGATCCGACGGGACATCATAAAAAAAACAAGGAAGTCGGCGGCGTGATCGCCAAGTGGGCAAAGAGAGCTCGATGTTTACACCGCCGACTCACGTAAGTCGCCAAACCATAAAAATCTCGTGTACTCACGATTTCATCGCCGAATGGACCGACATGCCGAACCTACCCCTACTGAGCACCCCGAGCATTGGAAGATGTACTTTTGCGCGGCGCTTAATGTCGGGCCGGCGCCGAGTCTTACTCATATCTCCGAGTGGCGAAGAGCTCCGATATACGCCCTACGAATACACTTCAAGGCATCCAACAACGCCAGCCGAGTACGAGGCTGCCCTACACGCATCAAGACGCATCTCATTGGGAATCAAACGCCTCGGAAGTGTTCGGAGATTCCGCCCGGGTCGTGAACTAAGTCAACAAAGACTGGTCTTGCACGAACGAGAAAAATAGATGCCTTACCGCCCGAATCCATAAGCTTGAAAAACAAGTTCTACGGGCATCAAGTTCCACCCACGCCGTCTCGTGAGGAGAACATAGAAGCCGATCGGGTTTCTCAAGCCGGGCTCTTCCCCGAGCCAAGATACCGGGCCAGCGCCTTTTGCACATGATCTTATAGCTCACACGATCGGGCAGGCTCTGGGCGAGGCGCCTAAACCTCCCCCCACCGACTGCATTTGTCACGACTGCCACCGCCACCGACAAGGGGAGGATTGGCATTCGGTTGCCTCGATACTCACCAAGGCCGAGGTGCCGTAGATAGGGTGGAAACAGAGCGCCTCATACGGGCGGAGCAAGCACTACGCCTTGGTGGAAGGCGCCCCGATGCGCAAGAATCCAAACGCCAATGTCCTCAGAAATGCGTTTCAAAGACGAAGGCCAAGATATTGAAGGAGATACATTACGGCATATGCGGGAGTCATTGTGCCTCAGAAACTGGCCCAGGCATTCCGAGCGGTTTCTACCGCCAACCGCAGTCTCGACGCAGAGCATCTCGGGCGCATTATCGAGGGTCGCCGGGGCTTCTTCTCCAAACAACCCCACCTTGCCGGCCCACGCCCGATGACGATCCCTTCCGCTGGCCTTTCAGCCCTGGGATCGATCGACGGCCCTTTAGAGCCGCACTGTAACTTCCCGTATGTATTAGTCGCCATCGACAAGTTTTCCAAGTGGATAGAGTACAAGCCACCGTTAACTCCACAAGCAAGAAAGCCGGCCGAATTTCTTCTTCAAGAAATCGCTCATCGCTTTGGTATTCGAACAAGATATTATCGATTTGGGATCAACTCACCGGCAACGAAGTTTTGGAGTTCTACGAGGAGAGCCCATTCTCTGTTAAATATGTCTCCGTCGACACCTGCCGCCAACGCCAAAGTTTAACGCGCCAACGGCATGGTCCCGATGCCCTTAAGAAACGCTTTTGTATCAAAAAGGATGACAAGTACCCAAGTGGGTGGCTCAAGGAACTCCCGCCAGCAAGCCTGGGATCGCGACGCAGACAAGCCGGAAAATACGGAGTTCCTCCTTGGCTACATGGTGTACGGGTCGGGGCCGGCCCCGCTGGGGATGTTGCTTTTCCGCCACCAAGGGTCGAGAACTACTCCGGTGAAATCTTCCTCGACCAAGCGCGAGTGCACGATGCCGACCATCTACAGCAGGAAGAACGCCTAGCCACGGCGTCCGACGGGTGGTACCGAAGGCGCTTGCCGCTATTACGACCGGGAACGCGGCCGTGGAGCGCCCCCTTCACCTGCCGGCGACCCGCCCCCGCCGACGCCAAAGCTCCGCCCGGATGCACAAGCCGCCCCCCGAGACAGCCCCTTCATTGTCAAAGAGGTAACCCTACGATCCTACAGCCGGGTGAGTCGATGGCAGGACATCCCAAACTCCCGCACGCCGAGCACCCGAGCACGCTTTTACGCCTAGGAGACAAAGACGAATAAAGATATGTATTCTATCCTTGTGTAATCGATACATATATATATAACGAACGAAGCTTTCTTTCTTTCTCTCAGGCATTCATGTCATAACTTATCGTGCTATCTACGCACCTAACGCCAATAAGACCGCCAAGAAGCACTTTAACTCAAGCCGACCGAGCAACCCCTGCCCCCGGCCCAAACCTACACGCAAGCGTGCCTGGGCCTCGCACGTTATGGTGCGGTTGGGCGCGCCTGTGTGACCCTAGTGGCCTCTAATGCCGCATAACAAGGAGCCCCTTAGCGCCACGACACGAGGTAGCTCCCTGGCCCGGGGCGAGACGACAAAGTCGAACACCGGTAGGCATAACGGGCTAACAACACATACACAAAAAGCATGACCGCAGCTGGCTAAACAAGCCGCCCACCGGCGTGAGACATCATACAAAAAGGATCTCAAACCCTTTCAAATGCGCAGCTTGGTTCAAAGATCACCGAACAGTCCGTGTCGCCAACTACCTTGACCGGCCGAAGCCCGAGGCTTCTGGCTCGCTTAGCCCATCTCCCTCTTCT